>JAPYZA010004850.1:0-10930 GCA_030522685.1 Eupelmus azureus | reverse complement strand
TCTCTCTCTCTCTCTCTGTGCGCGCAGCTATACGGCTGCAGATCTCTCGCGTGGAATGAGATGCGCGAGATCGCCTCTCTCGTGTTCGACTTTCCGCGTGCTATTTCTAAGCGTCGTTTTTCATTTTTAAACGGCCCGGCTTGATGCTTGCAGGAAATGCAATAATTTGAGGAAGGCACTAAAAGTGAAGGGGGCGGTAGGGTCGGTTAGAATGAGCGGCGTGATAAAAATTTTAAATTCAGTACCGAAGCGAAGTGTACGAAACTTTCTTCTTCCTATATACAATCTCTCGGCGGGCCGTCGACGAAAATATTAGAAAGTCCAAGCGCGCGGATCCAAAGATATATAGGAAACAAGTCCTATCACTCTACTATTCGCGCATCGAATATATTCCCATCCGCGACAGACGGATCATCTTCACGAATATTATCCGCATCGCAGAGACGTACCGTTAGAGCTACCGCGCGCGAGCTTCTAGCTTCACGATGAACAGAGAAAGATAAGAAGTCTCGTAGCGAGAAAGATATCAAGATAGTTAAAAAAAAAGAGCATCCGACGTTCATACTGTATATGCCCGCACTTCTTTTAAATAAAACGAGAAGCGCCAAGCACAATCCACAATCGTCTAACAAAAGGAATCGGCGCATTAGAGAGCCGGAGAAGGAAGCGAGATGCCGTCGGAATTCAGAGAGGATGAATACAATGTAACAAGTCGAGAGAGCGAGCGAGCGGGTAGGAGAGGGAAGGAGACTAGGAGAGATAAAAAGAGAAGGTGAAAAAGAGAGTGGGGAGGGAGGCGCGCGGAATGAGAAAGTAAAGCGTAGCTGTACTCTCCTAGGAGGAGGCCGGAGAGATTCGCGCGCGCGGAGCTGGAGCAGAGTAGGGGTCGTATAAATTTGCGAGCATTAAAAGAGCCGAGGCTGTACAGTCTGGCTTGAAATTATGAAGGGAGAGGAGGATGGGAGCTGCGGGGAGCGTAACCGGAGATAGATTTATGGGATCGATTGAATTGTAACGACGGAGCTTTATATTATATCGAGAGAAACGGCCTGGATGGAATCGGCAAGTGCTTTTGATGAGGAATATTAGTGGCTGGGTGTGTATATATGAGAAAGATTATTCTTTATCATAATTGAATTAGAATTTATGCAGAGTTTAAAAAAGATTAAACTGCGCATATTAACATCCATCGTGTTGTTCTGAATTTATTAAACCATACTATTTTAAAATTCAATAAAGTCAAACCACTTCAAAAATCAGAAAAATCTTTTCCAAAACGTTCCAGAACCAGATTCAATCCCGATCGCAGCCAGTACATCCAGCAGTTTTTCTCTAGCGCTTCTTTCTCTCCCTGCCTATATATGCATTCACATCTGCTCGAATCTCTCCGCACCATGCCACGAATAGGTATTTCCGCATCGCATTCTGCATCGCGGGCGACGCAATGGAGCCGTCCCTTTGTCACGCGGGAAAACCTCAACTTCTTCTATACGCTGTGGTCTGCATGTAAAATGAACGTTTGGCGTATGATATGGCTTCTTTATATATACGCGCTAAGGTGTGACTTTTTCGTGCAGTAAAAGGATCGTGCTCCGAAAGTGCATTGCGCTTTATTTCGAATCGAACTATTTGAATTTCGAGCTTGGTGCAGCACCGTGCTTTTACAGAACTTATGGGGATATAGACTACATGTAAGGTTCTAATTGTGATTTTTCCAATTTGCTACAGACTTTTCCAATGAAAATAAATTTGAATTTCAAAGTTAGAGTACTCAAGAAATAAAAATTTTCTAAGTGCGAAATTATGTATAGCATTACCATTTTTTACAAAAATATTCCTGTTGCTTCATTCGTTTAAATATTATAGCGAAACTGAAATTGTTAATTCTCGCCGCATATACATACGATGAATGCTTGCACGCTGCTTAGCGCTAGTTTTCGCTTTAACAGAAATTCTTCTGCTATATAACTGCATTCTACTTGTTGCTACTTAATAGTTTATCAACTTAATTTTATTACTACATTAGCGAATGCGCATTCCTTAGTGTGCCGCAGGAAACTTGCTCTATATACTTTTCTTTTAATTTGAATTCCGTTTTACAGCATATTTATCGCTTTTTTTATTAAATTGTCGAAGAAAATATGAAAGCATAATTACTCGACATTCTAGGTGACGTATAATTGCCAATCTTATATCCGTAAAATGAAATTGAAAAGTACATAGTGACGTTTTGAAACTTGAATTTTTATTGAATAACATACATTAACTTTTATACATTCATTATATAGATTATTGAAAATGTTATAATCAAATTATTTTTGGATACATTTTTTTACTTTATTTAAAATATTAAAATCTATTTACAAATGAATTTAGGACAGCATTCCGGGTAAGGTTTGCTAAAATCTTGCGTGTAATCAGTGGTGTATCCGTTAGGACACACAGAGAGACTGCATCTAAAAACATTAAATAATATGATATTTTACTGAGTTAAAAAATATTTTAATTTTATATTATTTTTCTATCCAAAATAATATCATTTAATGTCCTTCTAGCAAAAAATTAAATAATAGTATTAGGTATAAATATTTATGCAAAATATACAATTCATTTTATCAATTACTTTTATTTATTGCGCATTTAAAAGAGCTAAAGATCGATTAAAATTACAGAATTTTTTGCGGGAAAATTATTCTTAAATATATATTAAAAATAATATCAACAAAAGCTTCCGCAAAACAATAATGACATTATTTTTATAGTAAAATAAGCTATCTTTAAGGTTTATTTAAGTCATGATTCGATTTTAAAGTTCCATTTATATTTTTAAAAGACTCTATATAGCACCGATATAATTTTAAATGAAATCATAAAATTTCTAAACAAAAACGTTTAAAATTTCTTTTACCATATTAAAGTAAACTGAGCTTGAATTGGACAAAACTGAAAAAAATAGTTAATAACTCAATTGTCATCATAAATTACTACAAGAATTCTTATTATCTATGAATACAATTTTTACTTCCAGATTTGTGGACGCTAGTAGAATATACTTTAGCACAAGAGACACAATTTTGAAACTACAATAAATTGACTCGTTTGATTCTCTGAAATCAGGGGTTTAACACAATTCTCTGTGTACGGATATGAAAAATAATCTGATATTACATTCAAGAACCATGTGTTCTTCTACCGTAAAGATAATGTAATGTAATTTATTATACAACATAATTTCAAAAAAACTAATCTATGAACTTACGATATAGTGCTTATGAGGGTGTTGTCTTTGTTACATTTGTATGTTATGCACGTTTTCCCATCACGAGGAATTGGTTTACAGTATTCTTCACGTAGATCTTCTAAAAAATTTATAACGATTTAGTTATCTTGAAACAAAGAATATCACTTTATATAAGAGTTGTTAAAATTTCAAAATATTTACCATCTGCTTTAACAAGAGCTATTGCTATTACCAACAAACTGGTGAATACCAAAAAGCACTTCATTTTGTTTAACTTTTTCTCGTATAGTAAGAACGCAAGTTATAAAATTTAAGCTTGCAAAAGCCGCTTTGGAAATTTTCAGACGAATACGCTACCTCTGGTAATTTTTGCCCTTATATACCCGCATATCCTCTTCCCCACTTTCTCGTTTTATGGATGATACTGTTAATTAGATAGAGCAAATAAAATATAGGTGCATGAAAAATATTAATGTAAACCATCTTCAGAAATAGCGATACTTATATATGTATATAGACTTGTTGAATTTGATTTTTTATGCACGACTAATTATGAAACCGGCTTTTCCATAAATATTTTAAAAAATTATAAGGTGAAGTAAACATAAAGTTTTTTTTTTAACAAAATCGTAAGCTCACGGAATTCATATACTTTTCGAAGTTTGTACATCTGAGGAATTCAATAATGTAATCAAAAAATTACAGGTTTTGTGATTTCAAATGAAAAATGAAATATAATACGATCAATCATAAATACTATAACCCAAATTTAACTTTCTCATAAGAAAAGTCCTTTCCAAACATTCAACGTGGATTCGAATAAACAATTAATATAAACAATTAGTTCACTGAACATTTTTTAAAAATTAACTAAAACTCTTAACAAGTAATTTTACAAAGCCCTCTGGTTCACATGCAGTTGCTCATTTAAACGCACCTCGAAACTTAACTATTGTGGGAGAGCATGAAAAGTAAATTGTCGCTTTCACGCAGTCAACGATCGAGGGAACGCGTTGAAAAATCTTTACAAAGGATTTGTTTACGGGCGGCGCGTTAACGCCACCGCACCTGATGGGCAGAATGCGGACCCTGACTTATTAATGGGGCTAGAGTCATAAGGCTCGCAGGAATTCATTTGCATGTATTGGTGCGCGAGAGCGCCGGATGTAAATTTGGAAATACGAGCATTGGTAATTTAGGATGAAAGCTCTCCCCCGCGACTACGGCTCATTTGCATAATGGAATGTTCGGGATGGAAAACAATAGATTGTATGGAGTCTTTTATTTTCGAAGGGGGTGTAAATCTTGAGTAACATTGATGAGCCCAATAATTTCTAATATAATGATAGTGCACCTCGCAAGCAGAAAATCCTTTTGAAAAAATTTCATTTTTTATATTATACGTTAATGTGGAATGATAATGGCTATATCTAATACGATTCCTCTTGTAAGAAACGCCCAAATCTCATTTATCAAAAATGAAATCAAACGTTACATAGATTATAATATTTGAAGGATAGAACCAAATCTAAAAATCAAAACAGTTAGTCTTCTTTTGAACTTGGCACTATTCATCAGTACATTTTCGCGGCACAAGGAGCCGATAAAAAGTCGCTGCCAGAGAGCAGACAACAACGGCAGATCTTTGCGCGATCTGAATGCGGTCCGCGCAAGAAAGTCGGAATCCCTGGAATTCCTAGATTCCCGCTACCGTTACAGCTATTCTGCGCACTGCACGTTAACGTGCGCCTCGTATATACTTGCACAACTGGCGTCGAAGGTATAGGCAACGAGAGCTGGGCCCTCTGAGCATTGCCCTTAGCCTACGTTTCCGGATGGCTGTAAAGGGTAGATTTACTGTATGAACTTCGGGTCATAGGTCTTGATGAAACTCTTGGCGAAAGTTGGCGTGGGGTCTAATGCTGAGTGGGTTTTAAATCAGACCACTTCATTTGTTTCCTAATTTTAGTGACTTAACTTAAAAGTTGCCAGTTCAACTATTAATTCAATGTTAAGTTAAAGAACATCTTGATCTTAAGTGTTTTTTTGACAATGTTTATATGACTCTTTCCAGCACTGATCACACTGTAATACAAAATATTCAAATTTAAAGCAAGCAATAAGATCTTGACGTTTCTTCATTTATTTCAGAAGATTGTTGCTACTACTAACTACTGAAGAGAAAAATTGAATTAAGATCAGAAAAATAATTAAAATGGTTCATTTCTTATGGAATTTTAAAGTAATTATTAATGCTAATCTAAAGTGGTTTATGATACTTATCTAATACAAATGTAAATCCCAGAATAATTTTTCCAGTACAATTATGCAGAAATTTAAACATAATTCGATAAGTAAGATAAGGAAATAAGATAAGTGAAGCTCTATTTTGGAAATCACATCCTTAGACCTGGGTTATTTTCTAGTTATAGGATACAACACTTTTTGTTTCTTCAAAATCTATGATATGAAAATCATATACACTTTTCTATGCCTAATAAAATTACTTATAGTTATTACTTTAACCATGATAACCAAAATGATTAGATATAATTACTAATCAATATTCCAATTATCGAATTATGTATCATTTTCAAGCTTTCTATTAATGCTTAAAATCTATACAATCATAAATAAAAACTCCTACACAAAATCTCAGAAATACTCCACAAATCGCGGCACGTCAACCGCACAACCAGACAGTCCCGACCAATCAAAATTCCTCATCGCGCTCAGCTGCCTCGAAAAATCTCAACCTACAAGTCGCATCGTCGAAAGCCCGCGGCGGCGAAGACAAAGCGGCAACTCCCACATCAATCAAAGGGTATAAACAACGCAGTTCCTCTACCCTCTCTCTTTCTCTCTCTCTCTCTCCGCGCCTGCCAATTTTTCCCGCAACTCTCACCCACGCAACGCGAGCCTCTGCGCCTTCTAACGGTATAAACGCCGTCTATATACGTAACAGCGCTCTGCACTGCGCGCAACGATGCGGCCGTTCCTTTATTTACTTTCCGCGCTCGATCCATAAAACTCGAATACAGCTCGCGAAAATAAGGCGCATATAAAGTCGTATCGGAGCTGTATGCGCATAGTGTACTCCGAGTCTATAGTTTGCGCTCGAGCTGAAAGACCCCCTCGTGTATTATGTATATATAAATATAGGCGCGAGCGGGGCGACAGGTGCCGACATTACGTAGGAATGCTGTATTATGAACAGTTAGGGTCGCCCCTTCTACTGCAGGCTAGCCTTTTTCTCCCAGCTTTCTTTCTCTCCTTGGCGTTTCTCGTGTCGCTGCAGCCGTTTGTTACTTCGGAAAGTGACTGAGGATGAGTATTTTATGCTTGGATGATTTTTGTCATTGGAGGATTTTCGTCATGGAGAAAGTAGAATTTGATTAATGTTTTCGAGACTTTTGAATTTGGTGATATTTTTATACGAGCTATAAAGCCTAGGTTTGTAGGAAGTTAGACGAGATTGATTTTTTTAATTTTATGACGTAGATGGTACTATGTCAAACCCTTAAAAATTGTTTTAATCAATAGTTACTAAAATTATAATTTTCTTTTTGAATCCTTTAAATAAGTTTGTAATGCAGGAACTCGTTGCCATTTCGTATCAAAAAGACTTTATGAAACTTATTCATAATAATTAATATTTCACAATAGTGTACTGTTAATAAATTCAAGAATAAATAATTTATAAGAATAAAAAATAAACTTTTACCATCAGAAAATAACTTAAAGCCTAAAACATATTACTTAAAAGTTTAAGGTTGAGTAATCTGTTTTATATTTACGCTCCAGCTAATTACCGGTAATTAAGCACTTCCTTATGGTTATTCGAAAATTTAAGAGTTATTTATACATTTAAAAGTTAAGTGCACGTCTAGGTAATAAATTATACACATTGTTCTACGCACAAGAATTTTAACCGAAAACTTACATATTTACACGGTAAAAGCCAGTATAATTAGCTTATAAAGAATTTACTATACAATATAATCTTAAACCAGGACAGTTCCGTATCTTTACCCGCCTTCTCCCTAATCTTCATTTTTCTTCCATACCACCATTCCCTTTAACACCCACGAATTAAAATACTTTACACACATTTCAGCAAACTCACGAGATGTCCTACTTGCATACCCACACACACACACGTACATGCAAGCCTGCATAAACTTACGTAAATCAGTACCCGCAAGTGAACGCGCGCAGGAATTGGCCCGGCACACGCGTAATGCGCACGGGAGCACGTAAAAGTACAATTTGCGAACTCCACCATACACGCGCAATTGATAATTTCACTTTACGCGCGCGCGAGCGCGCTCGTATGGCTTTCCTCCGTTTACGTCACCGCGCGCGCTTTTAATTGCCCCGCTGCTGCGAGTAGCGTTTTATACATGCGCCTTGGGGGAAACGATTATTCAATATCCCTATTTTCTCGCGATTTTTCGAGCTCCGCGCTCGTTTGGTTTTACGCCTTTGCTGCGGGGATTGCTGGCCGAAGGAAAAAAAGGACGCTGTTAAGTGAAGCTAATGCCGAGTAAGTGCCGGGCTATTGTGAGCTGCGATTGGTTACGTGTTGCCTCGATGGCTGGATTCTAATTTAAGTCAAATTAAACTTTTTGCGGACGAGTTTAAGGGTACGCTCTCGTTGGCTACGATGGAGATAGACAGCGTTGCGCGTTTGACGTTTATAACTATGGGTTTTTTTTTACAATTATTCGCGCATTAGCATGTATACGGCTACAATTAAGCAATTTTCCTTTCAAGCGGCGGCAAAAAAGGCTCGGCTGCAAAAGAAGACTTTTTTTAGCGTTAAAGGTAGAAGTATTCATATTCAATAAGCGTAGTAATGACCGCCGTAAATAAACCAATAAACGTCACGTAAATCATCGCTGAATTTTAGCTTCCAGAAAAACCTTATCCTCATACCCAAATTCGATGCACTCGTTCAATAATCCGAGTAAAAGCCTATTGTTTTGGCTCGCGCGCTCGCTTAATGACCGCACCCTGCGCGCACCTGTCGCTGACTATATACGCATACGGCTTCCTTTCTGTTTCCCGCGATACTCTACCCAGCTCCCCAAATTTAGCCGCAGGAACAATGGTTTTTTTGGCTCTTTCCCCTTTGGTAAATTCGAGCACCTATAATCAGCTGATGTGCCGCTTCGCGTGTACAGGAGTCGGAACTTGTAATTCAAATTTGGGATACGGTATGTATTTCCTTGACTTTTGAAGGAGTGCGGGAATCTCGTTTCAGAGTGGTCATTGTGTTTAAATTTCTTGTATGCTTGCTCTGGCAAGTGCAGAAATGTAATGAGCCTACTTGGAATCACTTATTTTTTTAAATATATGCATTAAAACACCGAATGTGCAGTTATTTTTATTGGCTGACATACGCGATTGTAAGAAATAATTGTTCTACAAAAATTTTGGTACTATTCATGATTTTCTTTTTAATTATAAACAAGTCTTTTACAAAAATATTACAAGAAATATCATATCTTTAAAAATAAATTGCAATTATAGTGAGCCTCGTTAAAAATATGAATTTCTAATGTATATTTGTAATTTTATTAAATAATAAAATAATAAATTTGAATTTAATAAACCAATGTATAATTACGACAAAATATTTTGACACAATATTTACAAATCAGTCGCTTAATACCGCCTAAACCCGGAAAATGCACCAATAATCACTCTCACGTATTACCATTTACACAAATTATGCCGATCGCCCAAGAAATAAAAGCGAAAATCACATTCAACTTTCCCGCATAAAAAGTATCCACCTATACCTCACCCCGCGGGGGAACGGAAATCGCCCTGTTTTCACACAAGCCAACCATATACAGCACCCCTGCACACATACTCACCAATTCACAAAGTAGACCGACGCAGCCCCTCGGCCAGCCGAACACACCTGCAGTCATCTTTTTCCCACCCTCTTTTTTTTGTTCACACTCACACACCCGCACCAAGCCGCATATCCACGTAACTCAATTTTACGAGCGCGCGCGTGAAAGTCAACATATAGCTATAGATACGCGCGTATACATGTACTTTAAAAGTCGCTCGCCTGCGTAATTTCAGCGAGCGACTTTTAAACGCGGAAACGCAAAGGTGCAATCAGCGCAGGGGCTTTTTGCGCATCCTCGGCTCTTTCTCCTTGCCGATATGTTTGCGCGCGAGCCTTCGAATTTCAATAGAAGTTGCGCAATTGAGTGCATGCAGCGCGAGCTTGCCGCTCTCTGTTATTACAATAATTCTGGCGCGGTATTTGTATGCGCGCGCAACAGCCGAGTGTAGCTCGGTATGGCCGAGTGAACAAAATTTTGAATATTGTTTAATGAGCATTGATTTATATTTATCATTAGCGTTTTTTTAGGGTTGACTTTGTAAGTAGTATGAAATAAATCAGGAAAATCGCTCAAGTTTACGAATTATGTACGTAGAAAGAAACGGGGATCATAATGTATATGGCATGCTAATTTATTTTCTCAGCATATTGTCAGAAACTTTGAAATCATAATTACATCTCCGTCTTTACGTATCACTAGAGTCCCCGAGAATAAATCATTCGGAACGCTTTAACATCGTTCGCATAAAAGTAAATTCCTGTTCGCGGGCAATCGCACTTTCTCCTCTCTCCACGCACGAGAATTTATTTAAATTTCAAAAGCAAATTAATAGCGTTTGCACTTGCTACTCGCAATTAAAAGAAGCAGGTAAGCTCGCGCCCTTACCAAAGCCCAGCATCACTAATGGTATTTCATAGCCTCATATGATTTAGTGTTAAGAGTATTCCGTCTATCGCCAGGTGCATAGACGGTTAAAAACATACTTGTATTCTATTATGGGCCGTCAACTTGTCAACCGCGTGAGTAATGAATTATTGCTTCTCCAGGTTGAGCGGCGCGTCCCTTTCTTGAGGCTTTTCTTTTTTTTTTAAAGGGACTGAAATGAAATATTCCTTTGAAGTTTTTTCAACGCTTGTAATGGCGACTTGCACAGCTGTTCGAGACGTAAGAGCGAAGACTTGGACATTTTTTTATCAGAATCAATTTACACAGCATTAATAGGAAAATAATGATTTCTCAAAACTTTCGACTTAAATATGCATCTCTTCTTTCTAAACATTCCACTAAAATACCTCTAGAATTTCGAAACATTCGCAACAACTATATCTCCGCGCTGCAATATCATTTAGGGAAAAGAGCGAAACGCTCGGCAACGAAAAATATAAAATCACTCACCTCTGTGCGCCTGCATGCGCGCGCGCATTTGAATTTCCAATCGCTATATAGCTCGCGCTCGAGCGCAGCGCTGTATTGGCCGGACGTATACGATTTCGCGATTATACCGTGTCATCTTTCAAAGGCAATCGTTAATGCTAATTTTCGACGTTGCGCGACGCCGGCACTTTGCTTATTTTTTGTCATGCTCGCCGAAGACTCTCGGCTCCTTCTGGCGTCGGGTTTGCCTGTTTTTTTGGCTTATACTTCTCGCGCAGTTGGTGTATAATTTATGGAGAGGACAGCTGCTGGACGGAGAAAAATCGCGCGTGACACGCGCGTGATGTTTGTTTTTTGGCGAGAGTGGAAAAGTCTTGGATCTGTTGGTAATTCAAACATTGGATGTGTGAGTGTGAGTGTTGTGTTTTGGATTTAAGAATATTTT
>JAPYZA010004848.1:0-17665 GCA_030522685.1 Eupelmus azureus | reverse complement strand
TACACCCACACAGGCGTAAGCGCTGATTGGTGTGTAAAGCCTCGGCTCGCTAACGGCCAGATAGTTATTGCCGAGAGCGATTTGATAGGTGGATAATGACGAGTAATGACACACGCCGCGCGCCGCGCGTGGATATGAGATTGCGTCATGCATATGCAGGTGCATTTGGCAGGGGAGAGAGAGAAGGGCGCAATCGGCCGAGCGCGTAGTGAAACTTGATTGTCGCCGATTATCCGGGAGGCCGAGGCCGCGCGCGCGCGCTCGACCTAATAAAACGCAAATGTTTCAAGAGAGAGCGAGAGAGAGAAGGAAGGATCGATGTCGAGAGGAACTAGTCGAGCTTGTTGGGATAAGTGAAGATTTTGTGGATTTAATTATCGATTTTTTTCCGCTAAAAATTTTCTTAATAACTATGCAAAAGGTCTATTAATTTTATTACAAAATCTTTAAATATAGACGTCTCAATTTTTAGTATTTTCTGACACTCCATCAACAGTAATAGCAACACAGCATGCCTCGTCAGATCAATTATTGCAAATACTACAAAACAAATCTAACAAATCCCTCGCAAAAGCTCAACATCAAACAACACATTACAACAAAGCTAAAATTATCCAGATAACCCAGCCGCCGCACCATAAATTGTGTCACTAAGTCAGAAGAAAATTAAAGCAAAACCCCTTCGCGCGCGCCAGGTAATCAGCATTCTTTCCACATTCTCCTCTATTTTTATCCCAACTCCCCGCGTTATCTCGGCGACGCACACACTTACAAGCGCCCTCCTATACGTATTACCGTAAAATCTGATCACGCGACTCCACCGCGACTCTCACTTTAAAAGCACAACGTTACACACATCCACACAGCACACTGCACATTTTCCTTCGGAGACAGGAGCGAGCGCAGCGGATGATTAACGAAAGCGTGTATGTCTTCTGTTGACATAAGATTACAGGCTCGCTCGCTGATTCTGCAGAGGGCCGCAAAAGGCAAACTGCCCCGTAGGAAGCGCACTCGCTTCCTGGTCAGCAGCTTGTTTTATATACGCTGAGTCGCTCGCTCCTAGGGCACGTAGCGACATTTACACGGCGCGAGCGTTAAGCGGACGAGAGAGACTTGGCCGAGCCGGGGAGGGTGTTTTCCTGTACGTGTGTGGGGTATGGCTTGGTGTGCGGGGTGGAGGTTGGTCTAGGCGAAGGTGCGGAAAGTTCAACGCACTTTTCACTCGCGTTGCCGTGGAAAGTTTGATAATGAAGAGCGGCGCATGCAAAAATTGGGAGCGGTCAGTTTGCTTTCGCTGCGGGGTGGTGGTTTTTTTTGGTGGGGGGTTTTTGTAAGGAGATTGCGGTAGATGGAGTGTTGAATTTTGTTGGTTTATGTAGACTCGTTATTAAATTTGTTATAAATAATTATTTTAATAAACTTCACTGATGAATTTAGTGTTTTATCAGAATTATCTTATTTTCCTTTATAATCGCACGTCTGCTTTCTAATCACGGGAGACTAATCTAAGTAAAATGAGATTCTAAAAAAGTAAAAAAAAAGTTAAATTTTGCAAATTGTTAATAGAACTTAAAAATGCAAAAACTGTATACAAGTCGAATACTAAAAAAAACTATCGAGTAAAATACTCAAATCCCTTCAACAGCTCCTCCATTTTTCCAAAAAGTTACCCAAGCACCCAGCAATCGGCAGAACCAACAAAATTCCACAAACTCGACAAAAGAAACGAAAAGAAAAAAAAACACGATAAATAAAAAAAGCACAGATAACCCGAGAAGAAAGCTCGAGCCTCTGCACTCGAGTCCCTGCGTCGATGAGGGCACTCAGCCAAGGTTTGGCCCGTCAGCAGGAAGGACTCGTTATATCGCGTCATCGAAGGGAAACGATATTTCCTCGCTGCTCTCTTTCCTTTCTCTCTTGCATACTCCGGGGATACATTGGTTCGCTTCTTCGTTTTCTCAGAAAGAGAGACAAAGCCTCCCCCTCGTAGCCGGCGCTGAACTGCTGCGCTGTTGCGTTTCGCGCAATCTTTTGCTTTCTGATGGAGCGAGCAGACTACGGCTCTCGCTCGTATAGGTTGGGTATAAATCAAATGTGTGCACCTAGTTGGAGAAGTGTGCAGAATGCGATACGACAATGGTTTCCTTTTCCGAAAGTTGGCCTGATTTACTTTAACGCGGCCTGCAGATCGAGTGTTTCGTGCGTTATTTGAAAGTTTTATAGTAGGTGGATGATATGGGTTGGTGTATTTTTTTTTATTCATTCATGTTAATGCATACTTAAACAGTTAAATATGTTCTTTAGCGGAAAATGTATTCAATTTCTTTAAAAATGTACTTCAATTCTAAAATGTATCTACTTTATCATGTCTAATTTTAAGTTTCATTGCATTTAAGAGGAATCACAATTCTTCACGCCTCGATAATATATAAAAATTAATTAATGGATTATAATCAATCGTTGTTTCGACGACAATAAAACAGTACAAACTGCAAGCCACAACTCATTAAAAAATTAAACTATCCAACTCTTAAAATCAAACATCAAACCCAAAAACACGGAAAACTTTCTCACACCTCTAAAACAATGAACCGTAACACCCTTAAATCCACCCCATCCTCCCCCAACTAAAAAACAAAAACCAACCCTCTCAAGCCACCTCACCTCCATCCTCCACCTCCCAACCCAAGATCATTACGAAAAGGTCAATCCCGACATCTCCTGGACTATATCAGTTTCGTTAGCTGCGCGAGCCAACTGCGCTCCTCCGAGTCGTCGCGTAAAGAGGAAGCGCGCACGACTGCGGCGCGCGCGGCTTGGGTTATATGGCGAGCTGGAGATAGCGCCGCGGGGAAAGCAATCAGAACTTGGGCCATTGCTGGATATTACGGAGACGTGAGAGATGTCTCCTCAATCATATTAATTGCCGAGATAAGCGCGAGCTCGCTTCGACGCCGCGTCGCTCTCGCCTCTCTCTCTCTCTCTCCTCTCCGAAGCTAGTCCTTCCGCGAGAGATCAGCAAGAGAGAGTCTTGATGACTTTTGGCCCTTATTTCGTCTCGAGCTTCTATCTCTCGCGACGAGCTGCTTCTTATTCTGCGGCGCTGCTTCCTGGAGCGTCTGACCCGATATTTACTTGGACTACTTGTTTGGGCTTGATTAACTTCATTACGCCGTGGTCTTGTCTTTTTGGACTTCCGCTTCTGATGAAGAAAGTTCATTCGGTTAATATTTTAAGTTTTCCCCGGCGCGACGCAGTGATCGAAGCTCGCTCGCGTCCGCGCTAATTATCGCCTGTCCCTCAGCCATCACTCTCGTAATCTCGAAATAAAACTTCTTTCATCCCCCCGGCCGAGAGCTGGATCCGCGCTAAACAAGAAGCATCTCAGAAGAGCCAGCAAGGCAAAACGCCGAGAGCTGATAAAATCTCTTTGCGAGCGCTGCACAAGACTCCCCGGAAACTTTCCTAGCCCCCCCCCTTCTCTTTCATTTTGCCATTCCCTTATTCGCGCTTCGGCAATAGCCGAACGGGCGGGTATAGGAGGCGTGGGTATATATACATTGCGTGTGAAAAGTGGAGAGAGGGGGGGGGGAGACCATCGCACTCAAAGCGGAACGTGACACCGGCTCGCGCGGCTCTTATCAGCCGTTTCAGCTCCGCGTCCCTGATAATCCGAACATTCCTGCCCCCTTCCACGTCCTCGCTCCTTTTCCCTCGATGTCGCGTTGCGCCGGCGATCGGAAGAATTTCGGATTAGCCGCGCGCGCTGTAATTTCGGAGAGGAGATGCAATAAGGTGTTAGGGGGATGGGTGGGGGAGAAGTGTGTCAATGCGAAGATGTTGATGCTGAATAACTTTTTTTTGTTGGTCTCGAGAGCAGTGATGACTTTTGGATGTTTTCGATGAGGCTGCTGGAGGGGATGGAGGATCAGGCTGAACAGCGTCTGTCTAGGTATTTATATATTAAACATATGTTAAAGTAGTAAAGTAGTAAATAATTTAATGAAAAAGTATGTTTTTTGTTAAAATGTCCATTGTGGATGCTGGGAAATCAGTAGATAATGTCCGTCCATAGACAGACATTTAATAATAAATTTCATTACTCCAAAATACTTGTTATGATTTACATAAGTATTTAAAATAAAAATATACAGTTCTCTGAGAAGATAAATATTTGAACAAAAAACGTAAATAACGTTGTTCATTAAAACAAAGCTGTAAATATTTTTCCTCGATATCATAAACACAAAAGCTTACTCTAATACTTATTTGAACTTATCTATTTCAAGTATAACGCTCCTTGAAGGACGTCGTAATCGTCACTGTATCTAAGCGAAAACCGCACCGTTCAATTCTGCACGTAAGTCCAAACGAACACCTTATTCTTCCAAAGAACAATAAAGGAACGTTCCAATTTCACGTGCGCTAGCTCCGATTGCGTGCAGCTTACGTCACTACGCCCGACTCCATTTCTATATTTGTTATTTTTTAGATACAAAATTTAATTTGCCCTCGGTATTCTAATATACTTGGCATGAGTCAATCCTTTTTCTACAATAAACAATAATCGCTATATATCCATTAAATAAACTGCAACCGCTAATCATTCTGTCCTATTCCGCCGCTATAAAACCAAACATCTCTCTCCAACAAACAAAAATCCAGCTAAATATAAAAACCCTTTCCAAAACATCCTCCCACCCCTTTATGATCCAAATTTCTTTACCAGCCCCCTCTTCCCCCGTCCTTCCTCCCCCCCCCCCCCCCCCCCCATATTTACGTATATATTTCGGCGGGCCGCTATCGCAAGCTCGGCGTACTTACAAGAGGCTGGGCGCGCCGGCTGCACACGTGCCAGGCCTTGCGCGCGCGCGCTGCACGTGCAGATTACCCACGGCTCCTCCATATATTCCCGATATATTCCCCGCTCTCGCGCAACGCTTATTCGCTACGTCTACGTCACGGCCGGCCCGTAAACTCACTCCCTCTCTCTTCCTGGAGCTAGAGCTTTCGGAATCGCCTTTGTCACAAGCTCGCGCGCGCGCGCGCAAACGTTAACGCGCTGGATGTGCGGTATTCGAAAGTCGGTAAAAATCCTTTCAGCGCTCCGGGAAATCCCGAGCCCGCCGACAAATCCAGCTTGTTTTTCGGATATTTATTCCGGGCTGTCAGGTCTGAAGCGCTGGGAGTTTTGCTGTTGGCGAGCTTTTTTTTGGGAGGGAGGTTTAATAGTATTATTTAGTTCTAGTGTGTAGGACTGTCCGTTTTTTTTTTATTTTGGATGGTTTGAAAGATTTGTCGGCTCTCTGGGTTTGATAAATATTTTGATCTGCGTTGCTGGGTTTGAGTGCTGCTGGGACGTTCGTCATTTTGAGGGGATTAGACGTTGTAAAAATACACGATGTTTTTTCGTCGGACTGAAAGTTATTCGAGGATGTAACTCAAAATGGTATCGACAAAAAAATAAATTTTAGGGATTTTTCGTGTAGGCGATTGTAGCGGATAGACGGCTGCCTTGATACGATACCCGTGGAGCCATCTACGGAAAATGCAGTGAACTTTCGCAGTTCAAAAATACTTGTATCTTTAATTACTGTAATGTAAAGAATGAAACTTCGGAATGGGAACTTCATTTTTAATTCAATTTTGTTAATAATTTATTAATAATTTAGAATAATATTGCAATTAAAAAGTTATTATTTTTTTAAATTGTATATATTACTTTAAATTATTTTTAAAAATTGCTATTCTTACTTAAACATTTTACTAATTGTAATGGTTTTCTAGTGTGATGTTAAGAACATCTTTAAAGAACGCCAAAATATCTTCCCAAATTCCAAAAACATGACTCTAGAGGAATCTCATTATAAAACTCGAACTTTTCAAATTTGCATAGAAACATGACATTTGACCACGGGTAAAATGTAACAATGAATACAATTATTCTTTCATTTTCAGTAGCGTATAATCTAAGCACGTACAAATTATCTGTTTAATTAAAATTCATTTGAATAAAGACTAATAATAATCATCATTCATCCAGAACTCGACATTATTAATACATTATTAACTCAACAACAATTTCACCGCTCAATAACCACCCCTTTCCCAAATTTTCACACCAATCCCACCCGACCCCCCAAGCAATCGAACTATTTTTCCAAATTCATTCTCTCGAATCAAATCCCTCGTATTCTCCCACCAGCCTCTCTCTCTTCCTCTCTCTATCAAATCTACACTCTCCCGCCACCACTGGAAAGTCTCTTCGGAAGCTTCCTCCAATTGCCATCAAGGGTCCATTGTTACTGCGGCAGTCTTTAACGACGACTCCGAATCCCTCTCCCGTCCCTCTCCCTACCCTCCCCCAATCGATTCCCCTTATACCTCGCTCAGCTCGCGCGGGAAAGCCCCGACTCTCTCTCTCTCCCTCTCTCTCGTTGGCAAATTTTACGCACGTAGCCGGCTCCGAGTTTGGAAACTTGCCGTATAATTCTCGCGCAAACGCTTGAATATGATTGCGATTAATGTACCTGTAGTTAACTTATGAGCCGAACTTGCCGAGCGCCCGGGCATTCCAAAGACGCGCCCGCAACGAGGTTAATCCATTAAAAACTTCATTAATGAATGAAAACTTCTTCACTCTTTTTTTTTGTTCTAAGGCCTTTCTTTGATTTGTTGCTCTCTCGTCTTTCGGATAAGCTCAGGCTTAAATGGCTATTTGAGGAGAAAAATTATATACGCGGGAAATTTCAATTTTAGTAACCAAGATGGACAAAACCCTTTGCAACATTTCTAATCACCGAAAAAACACGCGCTTTGCTATACCCACCACCAGGGCGGAATATTTTTATTCGCTATTCTGAAGCCAGCATAACGGAGAATAAACAGAAGGCCTCGCTGATCCTTTCTTCGAAGGAAAAGAAGAATCTTAGTTACTCCTTGTCACGGTTTTCATTACTCAGGCCACGAGGCCGGGATGTATAAGTCGGCTGCGCGCGCGGCTCCTTAGAGGCGCGGAGAAGGAAGAAGTTCGCCCTTTTCTTCGGCGCGCGGCGAGCTTGCAAGCTCAAATTGAAAATTTCGCCGGCGGTACTTGCGACCTTGTTTTTATTCATCGCGCGAAAGAGTCCGGGCTTCTTCTCAGGCCTCTCGCGTTATTAGACATCAGCGGGCCGCGCTTTACCTTTGAGATTCGGGGTTCTTCGTTTGTTGCCGGCTTCTTACAGTGTTAATGCCTGTTTTGCTGAGGCTCTGTGCTTAGCTGCCGGAGTGAAAGAGGCTACTGATGCGGAATTTTTGGTTTCAAAGGAGCGTTGGGATTTGAAATGGTGATGCTTCTCTGTTAATAAATTGAACGTGAAATTATGAAAGTAGCGTTTAGTTTTATTTCATTTATTTTTACCTGTGTTATGGTTGTGATAAAGTAGATTAAATCTTTCGTATTCAAAAATATAAGTAACATTAACTCAAGCTTTTTCATTATGTTACACTTTTCCTGCTTGTCTCAGCGTTCTAAATTATTTTCTATCTTAATTTTAATTTGGGAGTGACTATATTATTGTCAAGCTTTCTATACTTTGTAATTACATAAATAGCTTTAAATACAAACCAAGTAACTCTCTTTTAAAATAAAAATTAGAGAAACTCTATCCCATGGCTCAAAGAAAAAGAAAAAATCATATTAAAACAAAAAATCCCACTAAAATAAAAAGTATCCTTCGCAAACTTCACAAAACTAATCAAACAACCTTACAGCAACAAACATCTCCGTTTACCGCATCAATATCCCAAACAACGTCGCCGATAAATCACCAGCCCGGCCATAAAAACCGGCTCAATCAAAAAGCGAGCGCGACCAGCCGCGAACGGCGAGAAGCGCGGATAACGCGCGATCGTTTGTACATCATCTTCAAGCCCGAGAGAGAATATGAACTCGCGCAATAAAAAAGAAGCGCGCCGAGCTCGTCGCACTCGTCGCGGCTGCGCGGCTATCAAAAGCTCGATTCGTCCGCGTCATCTTTTTTTCTCTCGTTCTTTTGTCCGAGCTATACGCGAGCCCGGCCGCCTGTCCATTTCGCGCGACAGCCGTCGCGCGCGGTTTTGATGCGCTCCGGCCGGGGCGATAAATATTCGCTCGATCGCGAAGTGCAGGCGAGTGGAGAGAGGGAGGCAAAAAGTCTGCTCGCGCGCGCGATATATTGGGACGATGAAATAGCCCGTCGAGATGCGGAAGATTATGCGAACGTGGGGTTGGAAGGGGATGGGGGTATCGATAAGGTTTTTTTTAACGTGGGATTGTTTAAGTGTGAGGAGGTTACTGTTTTTCTTGGTTGTTAGGGGAATTATAGGCTTGTGGTGGAGAATAATTTAATTGACGTGAATTTAAGCTGGGTAAATAGTCATTACGATAATTTTTCTTAGAAAGTATTTAAGGGGTTGCACTGAATTTAAAATTTGATAATAAAAACAATTTTACAGATATTATAACTTATAATGTATTTGAAAAATTATATATTTTTATTGAAAATGAATATAATAGTATGTTATTATTATTATTACTACTTCTCACTTTCGGAAAAAGAACGTGTTTTAATTCCGTAAATCAATCAATACCTTTAATTTAACTTCTTATAGGTCAATTTTATTTCTCCTACATAATGTTCCACCTCCATAATAATTTAATGAATATTAAAAGCTATAATTGCAGCCCCATGGTGATTCCAGTTGATCCAATAGATTAAATTGCCCTTCAAAGCTAAGCTTTTTTTCAAATATTGGGTAATATAAGAAACCCGAATTTAAAAAAAAAAAACATGTTTATTTAAACAACGTTTTATTTTAAATTGTAAATACTATAAGTATAGATCATGTTTACAATATTTTCTTTAAAAATTATGATTTTTTATATATAGATAGGAGATATGCCAGAGGCACGAAAAAGTTAAATCAATTGATTTTAGTTTAATTTGGACTTGTAGCTCAATAATTTAAGATGAAGAATGCTACAAATAGCTTAATTTATACTTTAGTAGATAGTAATTATACAGCATGACAGGTCAAGAAATGAACGCAAGTTGAAGGACACATAATATGTATGCTTGTACGTATGTGTGCGTGCTTGTATCTGCATATATGTCTTGTATGTGTGTGTGTCCATGTGAGTGTGTATTAAACACCAACTATATTGATTTCTTACAATCCAAATTGACTGAGTTAATTTTTAATGCCACCTTCAAAAGTCTAAAGCTCACAAACCGGCATACCATGACCCAATACAAAAGTACGAAAAGTTAAAGCGGCGAAAAACCGAACAACTTCCGGCCCTCGGCAAAAAAAAAGAGTGAAAAGACGTAAATAAAAAAAAAGCGGCAAACCGAAAGAGTAACCAACGCGCGGATAGTATAAGAGCGGAGAGCGCCAGGGGAGAAGGGCGAACACATGTCCACGTCACCGCCATCTCTCGCCGCCGCCGGGATCCCGAAATTTATGTCGGCCAGTGAATCACGTCAAAATTTGATTTGTCGATGGCTTTTATGGCGGCAAGTTATTGCGGACGTTATGTACAAATTCGCGTGATGGCGCCACGACGAGCGCCAAAAAAAACACTATATACGCGCGGGAGGAGGACAAAAAAGAATGTATCGTGGATTTGCAAATGAAACAGCCATTCGAGAAATATGAGGCGTTTCTGTTTTCGGGTTATATTTTTTTCGCGCGAGAGCCGCGCTGTATACTTATTTAGATTTATTTCGCGCGGCCGGCGCGCCGATGGAATTGAATAATCATCGCTCGCGCGTGCTGATGCGTCGTTGCGCGAGTTTGTGGATTGGCTGATGCGATGGGCGAAGTGTCGATCGAATTGTGTTTTGCGTGTAAAGTGTGCGTTGAAAGTTTCAATTTTGTTAAGTGATATCGATATGTAAATTGAAACATTTGTAATTGTAAGAAACATGAAAAGAATGAGTTTAGAGAAAAATTGATCGATTAAATAATTTTCAAATGTTTATTATTGCATGTACGTCATTTGTACAACCTATTTAAAATAGTAATTCAAATGAAAAATTAATTAATTTTTTTTAATTATTTTTACTTTCTCTGATACGTTAGGATACTACAGCAATGCAATAAAGTTTAATATTCTCATTTCTGTTTAATCAGTAGAATAGGTGCGTTGTTTGGTCAGACTTCACGAAAAAAATGAAATAATCTACCGATGATATTTTCAAATATTCTCTTCCTTATATCAGAATTTAATATTTACATGACCTATATGAAAACTAAATTATCCAAAAATTCTAAAACCACACCAATTAAAATCTAAAAACAATTACAAAACCACTCCTATACCAACCAGCAATCTTTCAAATCCCCTCGACCCCGAAACTCGCTTGACACTTCGTGGTCAACTCGAGAAACCCAACAGAGCCGCCAAAAAGCCAAGCCCTCAGCCCTCACTCCCAGACTTTTTGCTCGCGTAAGTAGAATCGGGGTCGCTCGCGCGCTGCAGGATTTTCGCTCCCAGCTGTCACGGCCGACGACTCTCCTCTCTCTCTCTCTCCCTCACAAACACACATACACACCTACACAGTGAGTCCACATCTCCAAACGAACAAACTGCAACTGCGCTACTCGTTCCGCGGCAGAGACGCGGCCGTGCATATATCAAGCGGCCGGCACGAATATATCATTCATAATTCGTTCGGAACGCTTGATTTGTAGCCCCGCGAGCTGCCGGCCGGCTTTTTCTGGCTTCTCTATTTCTCTCTTTGGCCGTCTGTCGGGCGCATCAGACTGGCGCGCTTAACGCAGATTGAAATTAATACCCGATAATGCCTGTAAATCATCGCTCGGTCGGCCGCGTGCGCCGCGCGCTTATCAACGAAAAGTATGCGCGGCCCGGTTTTAAGAGTGTGAAATAATGGGGATATTCGCTTGCGGCGCGCAGAGAGGAAAGTGCGCGGTAGTTTCGGTTGTGAGCGCGGCTGGTTGGATGGATTTTATCGTAATTGATTTGTGCTCGATATACCGCTTTTTTGCGATCGGGGTTTATTTTGCGGCTGAACTTTGTCGGGGACTGTAGTGCGTGCGCTGGAAAAAATTTACTGGTGTCGGATAAATTTTTGTGGGGGGTGGTAATTTAGTGAATGTTTAGATTTGATTCGAATAATTTTTATTAACTTTTGAATAATAAATTTAGTTTTGAATAAACAATAATTTATTTGTTTTTAATGTATTGTCTAACTTTCGTTTGCAGTTTTTTTTAAATAAATCAATTAATTTATTTCAATTTTTGGGAAATGTTTTATCTTTTGTATACAAAGTTCGTTAAAGTTTTATAATTTTAAAGTACTAAAAATTTATTAATTTATTATAATTTATAATAATAAAAAGTTTGCTATTAATTTATAACAACTTAAATACATCCGCTATCCTCTTATTCGCTACCATACCCACTTAAATGAGTCAATTTTCCCATCAAGACTTCACTTCTTCATCAAAGAATATCAAAACCACACTATCCCCTAAAAGAATTCCTACCAACAAACCCACCCAAAACTCCATCTCTCCTCATCCCGTCCAAACTTCATCAGCCCCCGCTGTAAGTACATCAGCACTGCACAAGTACCTTCGTCCAAACCACTCCTCCTCATCTCAAAAAAAGCGCGCCCCGCGCGTAACAGCCGGCCTCGCCGTTGACTCCGTCAATTATGAAGGGAGTCCTTAATAATGAAAGCGCGCCGGCGGCTGCTTCTTCCGGACCCAACTCGCTCGCAGCTCCCCAGGGCGGCATCACCATCTTTCATGCTTATACCGGCGCTTTAACGCCGCGCGCACGGACACTTTCGCTCGCGCGCCGCAGAAAATCGACCCTTTCTTTGCATTAGCCGGCGCTCGGCCCTTGCGGGAAAGGGGTTTTAGCGGGGCTCGTTATTACGCGGACCCTAGCGCCTCGGTGGCGGCTCTTTTTTTCTCGAAGCGCCGTGGTTGCAGGAATTATGCAGCCGGTGCGTGGGGGTGGGGATGTAAGGAGTGCGAATCTGGGAGGTGGTGACGATGAGGAGCGGGGGAGAGTTGGGGTTTGGTGTTGTTTGGAGGTGGTTGTGGTGGGTATTGATCGTGTTTTATGTTTTAGTAGTGACGGTTTTTTTGGAAGTGAAAGGTTTGTGTGCTTTAGTATGAGAGTTTTATTAATTTTACTTTGATTAAGATTTAAAAATTTTCCAAATGAATTATGTTTATAATATGTAGGAACAATATTTTTGTTTATGTAGTATATTGGGATGGCGATGCGATTATATATCAGAAGAACGGTATCAAATCACTATATTTTTTGAAGATTCGACCATAAAGTGCAACCGAAGTCATACAATCATATTTATTGCTATTGCCATGATCAATGGCGTCGAAAAAATTGCCTCTTCCGAAACAACTATGGTGCCCAAGAAGATAAACTCAATAAATTAAGATATTACGACTGTGCAATTCGTTTCGAAAGGCATAAATCACACTATAAAACGGATTAGGCGGTTTTACTGCTGTAAATGCTGGTAATATTGTTATCACTAGCGATTAGACGCGGCGGGTGGCTAAGTCAAAGAGAGATCGCTTGAGTACACAATTATTGTAAGTAGGATTGAACGTTTCGCCCGAGTGTACATCTACGAAATTGTTCAAATGTTTCCATTTCAGAATGAACAAATAATAAATGGTTAGTGCAGTTGGCTGATTTGGCTGCAATGTATGTGTCATGGTTATAATAATATTTTTCATTTGAACATATTTTTCTTTTTTTTTTATTTTATTTGAATGAAAAATATAAGAATTGTTACCTCTTTCTAATACATATAGAGATTTTTATTTGTTTATCTTTCTTTAACTTTATCTTCTGTAGCCTCGATTATGTATATGGATCTTGAGTCTTGGAGACCCAATAAACCCTTTGAACTTGAATTCACTATAACTTTATCACTTAATTTAATTTTCAGCACACGGTTTATCGTAAAAGTCTAGTCAAAAACAACTCTGCTTCGTTAGCTTCGACTTTGTTAGATATAGACTCGGAAGCTCTTACATACGCTCCATTAAGTCGATTGTAGACAAGTCCTGTATTCATAAATCGGCGCGTCTTGTGCTTACACCTCCGACCTTTGCGTTAGTACTAAATCAAGTATGTAATGCCTTTTGTTTCCTGATGCTTATTTAACTGGCTCTGCGTTCAAGGATTTGAGAAAGTAGTTGCCTCTGCAATCTTATACTTATACTTGAAGAGAAAGAATAATTTTAGTAATTTTGTCACGAACTGTTATACTTTTTTCATTATGATTGACTGATTGTGTGAAAGTTCAGTCTTCGCCTCGAGTAATAAAATAAGTTGACTTATAAACTTACGAATAACATATGTAAAAAACAAAAAATAATTTATAAAAGAAGTATAAATGTAAATTGAAAGATTTGTAAAATGCTTATAATCTTTATATACTTCTATCTGTCAAACACTTTTTTACTTTATATTTCAAATTAAGCATGAAAGTTTTTTTTAAATCAAATTAAATTTTTTCAACTATGATAAGAAAAAATTTAGTAATAAATTTATATTTTTTTCTAATTAACTTTTGGTCATACCTCCTTAAATGCAATTATAATGTTTATAAATCAGTAATAAACGAAACATTCTATTATCCAGTTCCTTCCTCGTAAAATAAACAAAAATCAAATTTCCCCCACAATAAAAACTCTCAATAAAAAATAACATTTAAAAACTCTGAAACCAAGAATCATAAATCATACACCAACGATCGCCTCCTTTCCCAAACTTCCCCGCGACTTATTCCCTCATATCTCTCGAATCGTAACTCACACACACACACACACATAGCCACAACCAGCCAGCTCGCTATCTCGACGGGCCGAATGACAAAACGTTTATACGAGCTAATTCTCGAAATCCAAGAACGAGCGAGCAAGCGAGAGAGAGTCAAAGACAAACGCCGCGCGGCGTATATATAAGGAATCGCGAGCTCAGGGGGGTGTAGGACTCCAGCTCTCTCAAAGGTCTCGCCCGTTAAGATCGCAAATCCATAATCGCCGTAAACCACCGAGACTTAGAGAGCGGAGCGCGAAATTCCCTCTCTCGCACAGGGGCCGAGAGCGAGATATCCCATGCCTCTTCTCTCTGGCGCGGCGGGGGTGGCATATCCCATCCCCCTCCGGTTGCTGAATCTTCTCGCGAGTTCTCGCGCGCGAGCTCGAGTTCGAGAGCGCGTAAATTTTCCAACGGGGGATAGGAGAAAGCGGCTTGATATGCCTCGCTCTCTTTGCGCGGGTTATATGGCGGCTCGAGGAAGAGAGCGCGGGGTTAGAGAGAGAGAGAGAAACTTGGCCCGATGCTGCTGCTGCTGCTGCTGGAAGAGCCGAGGATGAGTTATTCGGGAGTTGTTTCGGATTGGCTTTCTAAGTGCTGCGGCTGGAAAATCGGAACCGGGTGCTGGCTTGTTTAGAGGAGGGTTGTTCGTTTTCTGACGGGATTGGTGATTTTTCGGTCGAGCTGTGGTTTATTGATTTTTCAGGACGGCAGAGATAATTATAATTATAAGCATGCTTGCGTAAATCGAATATTGATTGATGTAAACAAAGTTCAAGCAAACCAATTGAAGACGGTAAACAGCACGCACAAAAAAACTACTTTTTAGGGTGTTAGCAATGTTGAAATTTTCACAAATTATTATAATTTAAAACTATTCAATGGTACATTTAGAATCAATTTTGACTGTTTTATGATAAAAACTATACCTACATTATTGTTCTATATTTAGATTCTTCATTGAAACTTTCGATATTTTACGATATTACAAAGATATTATCAAAAATGTCATTTCATTAGATTCAAATTATAAATAAAGTAACTAATACCTTATAAATCGATATTTATTTAAAAATGAGTAAGTTAATACTCAAAAACATGTAAATTCAATAACCCTTTCACTCACCTCAGCCCTGAAAACCCTCAAGCTCTCTTTCTCTCACTCCTTGACAATTTCAGGCTCGCCGAAGTCGATGTTCTTCCTGCAGCTCTTTCTCTCCCAAGGCCGGCTCTCCGAACGTCGCTGAACGTTGGCTAGTGCCGGATTCTCCTTGAATCTCGCTTTCTCAATCTTCCTCTCTCCTCGTGGATGGTAGATGCGGCTGTTGCTGCTCGTCGCTCGGCCACTGCTGGCGATGATGCTGCTGTTGCTGCGCCTCCTACCACGATCACAAAAACCCCCGAAAGTCTTCACAAAGAAAACGCTACAATACCCTCTCGCTCACTCCGCGGCGTCTCGACCTCGACTCGTGCAACAAGCCGTTCTTTCCCACGTGCCCGCTCAGTCTCTCTACGCCGTCCGCGCTTTCTGCTTGAGAACAGTCTATCTGGCGTCTATTTGCGCCTCGGACTGCTCTCAAGCGCCGTACTACGCAGTTCCCTTACCTAACTTCTTCTCTCAACAAACCCAAACTCATTCCCGCTCTCTAATCAAATCCTATACATCTATTTATACTAATTATTCCCTACAATGTTTCTAAAAATTCTTATACGCGAGTTCACACAATCCGTGAACTCCATCCCGCTAATCCTGCCTCTCTACCTTACCGACGCGCCAAATTCAAATACTCAACCGCTCGCTCTTCTCGCATTTTCTCTTCTATACGCGCTAACTCACTGATACTTCCCGCTTTTACATTCACCCATGCAGCTGTCTCGTTGACGTTTCCCTCAAACAAAATAATGCACACAAATTCCTTCTGATTAATAAAGTTATTTATTACTTAATTACACGCCCCAGACATGGATCTCCCTCTTTCTCTCCTTACTTAATTTACTTAAAATTATTAAATAATATTTAATAACCCTGTGACGCAATTCGCGTCACAACGTTAAAGACAATACTGCATGATAAATAATTTATTGAGAACTTAAAACATTTCCATTTATAAATAGATTAGAAATCAAACTTTCTTAAAGTTCTTAAACTATCGTTATATAAATGTTGCTATTATTACTATCAATATTCGCATTTGTTACTCTTCGGCAAATATAATTTTTGATATATGACAATTTTCAGTTCAAGATTTTAAATTTCGTATGAAATACGCATCTGAAATATTTCATTCTGAAAAAAAAATCACCCTCTACCCTGTCCAGCAAATACACTTATAAGTGTGCTCAATTGAAGTTATTTTTATGAAAATTGCTTAAATACGAACTACGATCCTCTTTCTTCGATCACCCTCCCACAGCTAACTTACACTTACACAGTCGTGCGCGCATTTTGCCTTACTGGCGAATACCGGACAGCCACACGAATCCTCTGCGGCTCTGGCGGACGCTAGAGAGGTATTTCTCTGAAATATGATGTCCTCGGGAGTATGAACACCTTTACTATATTTCCCGCGTACGTTGTAACTGCTGTTAATAAATTGAACCGACGCATGCATATATAATTGTAATTTCTACTAGAACAGTAGTTCATTTTACTAAGTGTTTAGATTTAGCAATGAAAGAAAAGTTACAGTGATACTTGGCACTCTTAAATTTTATTTAAGGCTATAAAAATAAGATTAAAAATTATTGAATTAAGAAATTAAGGTAATTAAAAAACGTCAGCAATTTAAAAGTTAATAATAAATTATTCAATAATGTGCAATTAGGTGAATTTACAAATGAGGACATGGAACACTTAAACCTGCTCTATTTATCTCAGAGATGTAGTTTCTAAAGTTATGCTGATAATTAATGTAGCTGTTAAATCGCATACTTTGAAATATACTAAAAATAACGAAAAAAAAATTTATATTTTTATCACGGTCATCGTATATATACAATAGTGGTTGTGACAGGATTTAGTAACAAATACCCGAAAAATATCCAATTCGAGTGGATGGGATTTCGGAGTTTTCTCGAAATCTGGAGCACCGTTACGTATTAGACGGAGTTTGTAATATTTTTGAAAATCGAAGTTCACTCGATTTTAAAGTTTATTTAAAAATCAGTGATGTTTTAAACAACAAAATAATGTTTAAATATAAACAGTATTTTATTTCATTCTTTTTACAGCAGATAGTTCTAATTATTAAAATTTTAATATAAAAATCAAATTTAATTATTATTTAAGATTTGAATTCGATAAACATTTGAGCATTAACCTGGTATTAAAAAATGTATTTTATTACACTTATGAAAAATTTTTTTCCTTCAAGTATAAGAAAAAGTGCATAATAAATGTCTACACAGCTGTTGATATTAAAAACTATAATTATTTAAAAGAAATCATTAATTCAATAGTTTCAACGCTTTCCAATTTACTAAAAAAATCATAAACTCCGCCCTAAAACCACCAAACCGCTCTTCTTAAAACCCTCCTAATTCCAATCCTCAAATCAACTCCTTTTGATTGCCCGCCAAACCACTACTACCAACCCACAACAGTTGGCAGCACTCGCCCCCGCAAACCCGATTCCACATCTTCCGGACCCCTTCGAACCTCCCAAATTACCGATCCCATCTAAAAACGTTCTCCGCCAAGCCTGCCCCTCGCCCACCTCCCCCAGCCGCTACCACCCTCTTAAACCCCCAAAAATACCCATCACTCAAAAAAAAAACAACCCATCGTCCTCCCTACTTCCA
>JAPYZA010004847.1:0-12952 GCA_030522685.1 Eupelmus azureus | reverse complement strand
AAATGTAAATATCTTGATATGTATTATAAATATACTCTTGTAATAGTCGCTAATACCCTCTGGGGGATGCGACTTAAAATAATAAATGAAAAAAAAAAAAATAATAATGATTCGTATTTTTACATTAGATTTGAGGGAATATAAAACAGAACTCGTGTCTACTTTATAGTATAGAAACTACAGTGACGTATAATACGTTGTTAGAACGTCACAACCACCAGAGATGAGTAGCTATAGGGAGATTGCTCGGGAGTGCTGGCTGTCTGTTGTGGAATCTCTCTAAGAGGGCGCTGGAGTTCAGTTTTCTTTCATATATAAATGGCGAAGTTACCATTTACATTGCATTGTAGTTGTGTCTAACTTATGACGACGTTCTCGGAGAGCTACAGCGTCTCTTGAATGAACACCATTATTTAACAACACACTTGAAACCATGTCCTTCCTAGCAAAGTAAGTAACGTCAATTTTTCGTTCTCGTAAACTTTACAAAATCCCAAACAGTAAGTTCATAACCTTAAACTACAATTGTTTACTTGTTTTTCAGCATAATCCCTCAGCCTACCCAGGTAGTCTGGGACAGGGAGGACGAAGCCAGAGAAGCAAAGCTCAGACAGAGGCCTGTATCTGCTTTGGTGAAGGCAGTTGTGAGCGCTCCACCCTATGGCCAACGCAAAAGCTGGTTCCCTCGGAATGAGGACGACTACGGCGATGGAGGTGCCTTTCCTGAAATTCACATTGCCCAGTACCCACTTGGTATGGGAGCAAAGGGAAAGGAGAGCACCAGTAATGCTCTTGCCATACAACTTGATTCACAAGGAAAGGTCAAATATGATCTGATAGTGAGGCAAGGACATTCGAAAGACAAGATTGTATACAGTAAATTGACAGATTTGCTGCCGGCAGAAATTTTGACTGAAGATGATCCAAGCTTGCAGAAGCCAGGAGAAGAAGAAGCAGAAGAGACGACAGAGAAGACGAAGAAAGCTTTGGAAAAGATTATTGAATCAAAAATTGCTGCTGCCATGCCAGTGCGAAGAGCCGAAAAACAGGGACCAGCACAGTATATTAGGTATACACCTTCTCAACAGGGCCAATCTTTTAATTCTGGAGCCAAGCAGCGGGTGATTAGGATGGTAGAAGCTCAGGTAGATCCAATGGAGCCTCCAAAGTTTAAAATCAATAAAAAGATACCTAGAGGACCACCATCTCCACCTGCCCCTGTAATGCACTCTCCAACTAGAAAAGTCACAGTAAAGGAACAAAAAGAATGGAAAATTCCTCCTTGCATAAGTAATTGGAAAAATGCAAAGGGTTACACAATTCCTCTTGATAAACGTTTGGCTGCTGATGGAAAAGGATTGCAGCAGGTGCACATTAATGAAAAGTTTGCAAAATTAGCTGAGGCTTTGTATATTGCTGATAGAAAAGCCAGAGAGGCTGTGGAAATGAGAGCACAATTAGAAAAGAAATTGGCTCAAAAGAAGAAAGAAGAGAAGGAAGACCATCTGAGGCAACTTGCTGAGAAAGCAAGAAATGAACGTGCAGGATTGAAGACTGCAGCTGTCTTAGGTATGTATATAATACATTTATTTATTTGTATTTAAAAGGATAATCATTACCCATTCAAAAATAAGACAAAGTGATAGAAAACTTATAATATTCATGCTTAATAAGTAAATCTGAGGAACTAAAATTAAAGCATAGAAATAGAATATGAGATTGCTTTATATTATTTTTAAGTTGAATGAATTGAATTAAATGTAATATTTTAATATCATATTTACATATTCTTATTAGCTTTTATTGGATTATTTTCAAGAAGCATTTTCTTTTAAGCTGAATATAGTCTCAGTTAAAGGTTTAGAATTGATAGTTAACTAATCATAGACTCGAGAATTTAATAAATATAATTTAAAAATTAGAATCATTTCAATACAAGATATTTCTTTTCAATTTCAGACAAAAATGAAGAAATCAGAGAAAGAGATCAATTAAGGCAAGAACGTCACAAAGAACGTGCACGTGAACGTAATTTAACAAGAGCTGCTCCTGATAAAAGAACACGACTTCAGCGTGAAAAAGAAAGGGATATCAGTGAACAAATTGCTCTTGGTATGCCAGCAAAGAATGTTAATGCAACTGGAGATCAGGTATTTGATCATAGGTTGTTTAATACAACAAAAGGAATGGATAGTGGTTTTGGACACGATGATGACTACAATGTATATGACAAACCATGGAGGGATTCAAATTCAATAGGTTCACATATTTATAGACCTAGCAAGAATTTAGATCAAGAGAATTATGGCGATGGTGATCTGGAAAAACTTAAATCAACAAGCAGGTACTTTAGACATTTATCTTCTTTTAAATTCTTTAAAATCACAACTATGAATATATGTGTCAAATTTTCAAAACACTTTGTGATAAATAATTGTATATTTTTATTTATTCATACATTTTTACTACTTAAGTTTTCTAATAGTTGTATACTTCTTTTTCCAGATTTGTACCAGATAAGGAGTTCTCTGGAACCGATAGAACTGGTACAGCTCGTTCAGGACCAGTACAATTCGAAAAGGAAGAAGAAGATCCATTTGGTTTGGATCAATTCTTGAAACAAGCCAAAAGAGCCAGTAGTACTACTACTGCAACTACAACTAAACGAAAAGACGAGCGAGAACCGAGGAAAGACGATCGTGACAAACGAAGAAAACATTAATTTATTTTATTTGAAAGTATAAAGATATTCCATTTAAGTGTTATTGAATAAGTTCATGAAAGTCTCTTATCTCTGAGTTACAATAAAACAAAGTGAATGTTTTTTCTTGCATTCTAATACTGTAGACCAGAGAATTGACAGACAGCAATATAAAACATACTTTAATAGTCATTGTTTGAATGTTTATTTGTTTAAGATTTGGCATTAAGATGAACATTTGTTTACATGTACATATTACAATATCAAAAAATTGTTAAATTTTTTGATTATGTATAAAATTCAAAATAAAACAATTTTTTAACACAAATGAAAAATATGTACTTCAACAGTTTATTATATTAAATTTAAATTTATTTAACATTTATACTTCTGTAATTTAATTTGTTTTATTTTTATATTCATACAAAGTAACAACAGGTATTGCGTTTTACTTTTAACAATCAAAAATTGAGGTCTGTTTTCATAGTTTAAAAATGACCTAACACGTGATCCAAACTCCAAAATCAACAGACATATATTACTAACCTAACCCGAAAATAAGCAGACACGCGGATCGGCAGGAGGCAATTCAGAAATTCAGCATTTGTAAACAAGGGACCATGCTGTCGACAAAACCACATGGAAAATCGTGGAAAGAAGTAAATCGAGAGTTTAAAGAAAAAAGGAAAAAGTGGCGCGAAGAACGATTGATAAAAAAGTCACGTCATGAAGAAAAGAAAGAAAGTGAAAGTGAAAAAGAGTTTAATAATGAGAAGTCAAACTTAGAGGTTAGGAAAGTTTCCACAGTGAGTATCGCAGTTCCTGGCTCGATTTTAGATAATGCACAGTCCCATGAGTTGAGGACTTATGTTGCTGGACAAATAGCAAGAGCTGCTTGTATATATAAAGTTGATGAAGTGATAGTGTTTGACGATAAAGGTGATATTACAGATAGTGAAAAAAAGAAATTAAGGAAGGATGATGTTTTGGGTGAAGCGAGACCTGGATGTTTACAATTGGCAAGGATTCTTCAGTATTTAGAATGTCCACAGTATTTGAGAAAATATTTTTTCCCAATTCACAAAGACTTGCAATATGCTGGATTACTCAATCCTCTTGATTCACCACATCATCTTAGACAGCAAGATATAAGTTTATATAGAGAAGGTGTAGTCAGTAATAAGCCTATAAAAGTTGGGAAAGGATCATTAGTAAGCAAATTTATTAATAATAATAATTTTTTAAATAGTTTAAGTAAAATATCTTATAAGAATAATTTTAATTTATAGATTAATGTTGGACTCTTAAATGATGTTAGAGTTGATAAAGTTTTAACAAGTGGTCTAAGAGTAACAGTTAAAATTCCACCAAATCAAGAAAACCCTAAAAAAATGAAAGGTATCATAGTACCACCAACATTGCCAAGAGCTGATACTGGAATTTACTGGGGATACTCAGTTAGATTAGCATCCAGTCTTTCAGAAATTTTTGCCAAATGTCCATACCCTGAAGGCTATGATGTTTCTATAGGAACTTCAGATAAAGGAAGCCCAATCGATGATGTGCCACAAAAAAGTTTAAAATACAAACATGCTTTAATTGTGTTTGGTGGTTTATCAGGTATAGAAGAAGCCATTGAAGCTGATTCAAATCTCGATATTGATGATGCTTCTCTAGTGTTTAATTTATACTTAAATGTATGTCCACAACAAGGTTCAAGGACTATTCGAACTGAAGAAGCAGTGTTACTAACATTAGCTGAACTCAGAACAAAATTAGATCCTCATTTTCCCCCTGTAGTACACCCACAGTTCCCTCAGAAACAAGAAAATGTAAAAATTAACAATGAAGTATCTAATGATGTAGAAACTTCAGAGACAGAACAATCAGATAATTCTGAATAATTATAAGATTAAATGTAAAAATAAGCTTTTAATAAAACTTGTACAAAATATATTTAACAATTAAAATCTTAGATCATCATTTTTCCAAAGCATTATTTACAGTACATCTCATATCTTTGATTACTTTGGCAGGTTCACTAGAGTTAATGACTGCTGTTCCAGACACAATCATATTAGCTCCAGCCTAAAAACAGATTTTTATTTTTAATTTGTACCAAATAAAATAAAAGCCTTAAAAAAGAAATAAGTAAAAACTTACTTCAGCGCAGGTATTGATAGTACTTGGTCCAACTCCTCCATCAACTTCAATATCTAAATCAGGATAATTTTGCCTTAGCCAAGTTACTTTACTCATCATAGAATCCATGAATTTTTGACCTCCAAAACCTGGTTCCACTGTCATTATCAAAACCATGTCAGCTTGATCGATATACTGTGTTACAACATCAACAGGTGTTCCTGGCTTTAAGGCTACACCAACCTTAAAAACAAAAAAATTAAATAAAAAGTAAGGCTTTTATGTACTGTAAGTTAATGAAAAAGAATTTAAAGTAGTTTTATTATGTTACCTTCATACCAGCCTCTCGAATTTTTCTACAAATTAAAGGAACATCTTCAACAGGTTCAACATGAAATGTATATTGATTTACACCAGCATCTGCCATTGGTTCTATCCACTATTGAAAATAAAATATTTTTTAATTTTATAATATCTAAATATATTAAATAATCTTACAAAAAAAAATTAAATTCTGAATTTATTGAAAAATTTTTTAATAAAAAAGCTCAAAAGCTAGTCAAAGAAACTGATAGCATATGAAAAACCTAGAAGCAATCTTTAATCTGATCTAACAAGACTCCTTATGTAACAAGAGATTAACACACATTTCAGTGTCAACAAAAATCAAAAATGTAAAAACACCAAGTGCTTATCCTCGCATCAACCAACTATCCAACCGCAAAAACAACAAAAAAATCCCCATCACCAACAGCCACGAAACAAACCCGACCAACCAACTCACTTGCTCAGGCTTAGACACCATCATGTGCGTCTCGAAGAACGCATCCTTCACCTTAGACCTGAGGCACTTGACGATCGGATGCCCGAATGACAAATTCGGCACGAAGTGCCCGTCCATCACGTCGAGGTGGAGATAATCGGCGCCGCAGTCCAGGAGCCGCTGCGACTCCTCGGCCAGCCTCGACAGGTCAGCGTTGAGGACCGAGGGGCCGATCTTGGCCGTGACTTTGCCCGGCATCCTCGTGCTAAGCGATATCAGGCGGCGTAAGAACAGCGTGGCGATCGCGCGCGCGCCGCTGGACTGACTCTTGCTTTTCGTCACTCCGAGCTTCTTTTCGGGGCGGGAAAAGTGGAAATTGCGAAACGGATGATTCGGGCGATTTCGGAGCAGCGCCGCGACGCGGTATGTATATTGTGCTCTGGAGCGCCGCGCGAGGAGCACGTTTCTTTCATTGTGGCGAGTCTGTGGAGGGATGCTTATCTGAAGAGTGGGGAATTGCGCGCGAAAGATTCTTTTATGAAGTAATGTTTGTATAGATGTGGGATACTTTGTGCAAATTTTTCTCTGTTTATAGTGCGCGGATTGGAGCGAGATTAAAACTAATGTGTATATTTATCTGTGAATTTACGCTTTTCTCGAGGTGCAAACGGGACGAACGTTAGTCATTTAACGTTTGAATTTTCGAACACTAGATTGCGTTGGACATGAGCTTTTTTTATGATTTTGATTGTCAGTTTCATTGAAATTATGACGATAATGAATTTAAAATAAACTGTTATCAACAAGTATTAGTAATTTGTAAAGGATATTTTATTTTAATTGTATACTTAATGCTGCTATTTTATTCGTTATAATTACATCTATAAGGCTTCCGAACGTAATAAATTAAACCTATTTTCCATGATTTCGTTATATTAGCAAATTTAAGTGTATTTTAATACATAGTAGCCAATATCGGAATTGAATCTAAATAAATAAAAGAAATTAAAATTGTATTTATATTAATATAAATATAATTATAATTTAAATCATTCGAAAAATTTGAGAAATAGAAATTCTCCGAAACTGAAGTAATTTACGTATTGCGGCGATGTAATAATTCAGATATCAACTATGGAACTTATAGAGAAGTTGTAGATACTTACAGGGATATATTTTCAATTGGGATGTACCTAAGTCTATGAATTTTATTGGAAAGCAAAACTGTCAGGCGCTTCAAAAACAGTGTAAGTATACTTAGTTGTGATAACAACAGTTTCATTATATAATTGTCTAGATAATATATGCAGGATCAATTTTAAATTATTATCATTCGAGAGTTTGACCTGCTTATAAAAATATATTATTATCAATTATAATATTATTAACAAATCAGCAAAATTTGACAAAATAATTGTGAACAGCAGATATATTGCACAGTCATCTAAGTAATATGCGCTGGCAATACTGGCCTTAGTATTTGCGAAATCTGGGGCGCAAAAATATAACAAAACTTTATTAAAACCTATTTTCTTAACAGTTCAATGCATATTATATTATATTTCTTTTCTAATAGAATTTATAAATAAAATAAAAGCATTTTTAATATATAACAAACATTTATTAAATAAATTATTAGACAATATTAAATGCATATTTAACTAAAAAAGAATATTTATAATTTATAAGATTCTTGTTGAATTCACAGATTAATCTATGAAAACTAATACAATATTTACTGAAATAATAGTAGCTGTCAGGACGTTTCTTATGCTACCTACAGTAACTATATCACTAAAAAAAACTTAAAAGTAAATTTAGGTAAATCTAAATTATTTACTAAATTTGTCATTTTTTTCTGCAGTACTTGATAAAACTAAAATGAACTACACAGAAAAAATTAGAAAAGAGCAGTTGTTGTAGGAGGAAAATGCTTCCACAAGAGAGAGCTTTGGACCCTCATGCACATACGATCAGTACGACACGAAGGTATGACTTGTGGAAGCAAATTGCTCCCATAGCAAACAGCTTTAGATCCTCATGTATGTACGTAACTATAGTTAAAAACTGTTATTTTATTTATCATAACTTTTGTGTCTTAATTATTATATACATAAATATCAATAAATAAAAGTTTAGTTAAAATTTTTTAAATGCAGAAATAATTGTAAATTAATATTTATCCGAATATAGTCAATACAGAAATTATTGAATTGAAGAAACTGGAATTCGGGAAATTGAAAAATTAAAAATATTAGCTCTGTCAGTGTAAATAATATTTTTAATCTGTAACTAAGAATTTGTATAAAATCAAACATTTAATAGAACTTTTTTTTTGTATTTTATCTTAAGTCATTTTATTTCAAGTTATTTTACAACTCTAGATATGGAGTTGTAATTTAATAAATAATATAAGTACAGTTTAATAAGTTAAGAAAGTTTCATCAAACTCTATTTTTCTTAAATAAATATTTTATATACAACAAATATTTAAAAATTTTGTTACTCTCATCTTTCTAACTAAAAACTCATCCTAATTTTTAAGTTTTATAAACTTTTTAAATTTTAATTTAGTTAAATTATATAATAATTAAATTATGATAGATCTTTTTATTTTTGTACTTTTTTGTACTTTTTTGTACTTTTTTGTACATTTCAGTACTTTGTTGTTCAACTTGTTCCATTTGTAATAATAAAATATAATAAAGTACAAAAAAGTACTGTAAAGCATAAAAAATTATCATAATGTTCAATGAAGTACATTAAAGTACACAAAAGAAATGGTAATTTGCATAGATTTCTTCCTCCAAGGTTTAAACATGAAATTTGCATAATTTATGTTGATTCAACTTTTCCAGTCTTTCTACCCATACTTAGTTGTGAAAATGTACTTTTATTTTGAGGTGGATTTAATCTTGAAGTCAAAAAAGTAAATGCTTCATATAAACTTGGTCTATCCATAACATCAACTTCAAAATGTTTAAGTTTTTCTCGTGCACACCAATTGGTAGCTTTACTAACAGTATTTTCTAAAATTCGCTGCTCTGTTTCTGATTTTGTTTTATTTCCAATCACAATAATGATTACTTCTTTTTTGTCCTTGTTTTTATCTATATCTTTTTTTAGTGGAAGTAAGACATCCAACGATTCTGGTTTTGCTGTATCATAAACTAATATATAGCCATCAGCAAAACCAAGATAATGCCTTGCTAATTGTTGATTGTTTGTACTGCTTTGTAAAGGTTCTAATCCAGCAGTATCATAAAATCTTACTTTTTCTCTTGTACCCTTGTCAGTCTCAATATTTGCCTCATAAACATCTTCAATAGTGGGATGAATTTCCTAAAAAATTTTTTTTTGTAATTTTTACTTATTCTTAATTTTATTAATTTTAAATAAATTAAATGATACTTACTGTTTTTAAAGATACATTCCCATAAACTAACTGATCCAGTAGAGCTGTTTTTCCAACATTCTTCATGCCACAAACAACAACTTTTGTAATTTTGCCCATTTTGAAAAATACGAACACAATTACCTGTGGTTTAAAAATTTTCTTTTATTGTTGCAAAGCATCAGGAACGTTTAACCTCCCTTCTGATAAGGAATCCATCATACACATACATCAGAATACACCTTTGAGAATTTTTATATTTTACATTCTCACCACAGTCATAAGCCTTCAAAAGCAGCAAAAATGTCTCAAAAAACTGATTAATACCTGACTATGTATAATATATATTTATACACATAAGTGCCAGCGTGTTATGTGTGTGTATATGTATGTGACTGATCTACATAGCTCAGAGATCTACACAGAGACTACTTAAACCTAAGCGTGAAACTCAAAGTGTCGAAGACAAACAGCGTTAGGATTTCGATGGTAAGGTAGTAAAGATGGGACACTCAATCAAAAAAATCAGATTCACATAAGCGCTGTATACTTACGTAGTGTAGTGCCGACTTTTTGTAGACTGCAACGTTGATTGGCTAATTTAAAAATATTGACCAATCAAAAGATCATCCAAGTCTGAAAAAGTCACTTTCTCTCTAATACTGTGCTTTTTTTTGTATACGGGAAAGGAGAATGGATAACCCCGAGTCCACTTTAAGGGGCTGTCTTCATAGACACACGTACCACGTACCACGTCCCATCTACAGAAATGTTGTTGTCCGGCATCTATTAAGTTTGTAATCTATGGCGGAAAGGAAATAGACTTTATCAAGTACATACAGTAATACGTATAGAGTGTAATAGTTACAGTGTAATACGTATGTACATATTATCTATAAAGTCTCTTCTCTTCCCGCCATAGATCATAAACTCGGTAGATGTCGGACAACAAAATTTTTGTAGATGGGTCTTGGTATAATCTATAGAGATTAGTAAACTATTAACCCTTTAATTCCCACTGTGAAACATGGGTAACATGAAAATTTCAGACGTGGGTGTTATAACAACTTTATTTTCATGTAATTATTGGAAAAAAATTTTAATTGTATTTACAGCATTCTCAAATACATATAAAATATAATCAGATAACATACTTTGAAAAATTATTTAGTAAATTTAAAACAAAAAGTATGAATAAAAATAAAATTAAAATTGAAATTTTGTAAAATTTATTCGGAAAATCAAAGGTTGAAATCAATCGAAGTAAAATTTCTATTTTCTGTTTTATATTAATTTAACAAAAAAAAAAAGAAACAAAAACACAAATAAGTTTTCAGCAGCTTTATAACAAATCTGAAATGTAGAAGAGTTATGAAATTGACCTTAAATAGACGAACAAAAAGTTATAAAAAAAGACACAAATATATTTTTTTATCACTAAGTTCTAACACCTGATTAATTAGTTCTGGACCATCCTGAAATGAACTGAAAATTTGAAATTTTTAGAACATTTTTTGTTAGTTCTAAGTTGAGTTTCTGTCACAATTTATTGTCACAAATAATTAACACAGTGGATTCCATATAACAAAATTTTGATATACGTTATGATAGTAATAAAAGCTAACAGGCAAAGACCACAAATTACAAGTACAAAGGGGTTGAAATCGCCAATATTTGTTAGGGAGATGATTCTAATAAATGCTTTGTACGGGTTTTCCGAAACCATTTTTTGCTTACAGAAATCTTTTGTTTATACAAATCGAATACAACTTAACAGGGAACCACATTTGCAGTTATTTTTATAAAATATTATTTTTATTATTATTATTATGATATAGTATGCGTAAAGTTGCACTTTACACATTTTACATATTTTTAAAAGTGCAATTTTACGCGTACTGATATCATAAAATATTGTTCGCAACATGTGCGTTAACTTCTCATCCGCGTATGATTCCGAATCAGCACGGCAATCGCACGTGGCTGTGAAACTTTACGCCCTTGTTACGAAATAGTACATTTCGATACTAGTGCGAGAAAGTGATTTCGTTAAAATTTGATTAAAATTAAAAGTTGAAATCACTTCCTCGCTCATGTATCGAACCGTATTTTTTGGTACGACGTGTACAAAGCGAGATTTAGCATACGCTTTGTTTTTCGAGCGTGCGCGAAATCGAGCTTTGCGCACGGAGTATCAAAAACTACTATTATCTCCGCCTTTCAGAAAATTGACTAATTCAACCCCTTTTTACGATTTTTCCGCCACCAGGTTTTATCTGAAGACGGCTATTACTAAACTTATTGCAGTCGGGAGCCATTTTATTAATTACTTTTTAAAAAATTTATTTGGCAGTAGATCACTTCCGGGACTGGTCAGACTTATAAACTTTAAAGGCTTTTTTTTAACCACTTTTCCACGACTTGAGAAGACTGAATTTTTTTTTAATTTCATGTTTTTTCTTGCTTTTTATGATGAGCTGGGTTAGAGAGGTTGCACATTCAAGATTTTTCATAGATGTATCGGGGGCATTCTTCATTATAAAGTTAAATCATATTTTTATTTTTTATATTCAAATTTTCAAAACATGGATTTATTTCAAAATTTTCTTTTCTACAAAATAATTATTTTTAAATAATAAAAAAACAATTTTTATTTGAAAATTACATATAAAAAAAAATGTTTTCATTAAGATATATGAACATTTTTATTAATTATTCCGTTATATTAATTTTGTTAATATTAGATTTATAGGATAAATTCTTAGCTGTTACTATTAAATATCTATTGACAGATTTGCAAATTTTTTAAGTACATTGGAATAAAAATATATACATATTTTTATAAAAATCTTTAAAATATAATTTTGAAATAAAATCATACTTATTTTGTAATATTTTAATTCATAACACACGATTATATATATTTGAAGAAAAACCACGTTTCATTTATATATTCTTAAAAAATTATTTAAAATTTTACCAATATATTATTTTAATAATTTATATCAAAAAAATAATTAAGATTTAAAAATTGACAGATTTATTTCAAAATTATCTTATGTATATAATAATTATTTTTACAAACAATTTTTACAAACAATGTATCGGCAATAATTATTTCTTATCAATCGTTCAATAAAAAAATTTTATTAAAGGAGGTTTTTAGTAGCATACTTGGTGCGTCGGTCATTAAACAATTGATGGTGTTTTAAGCAATCTAGTTCGATCAATTTAAAATAATTTTAAAAGTGTTCTTATGAATTATCATAAAAATAAATAATAATAAACTTTTTTATTCATATATTATTATTATTATTTTTAATATCACACTTATCTATGTTGCAAAATTGTGTTAATATATATGCTTAAGTATAGGGATTGATTCACCGATAAATTATTGATTCACTGATAAATTATTAAAATATGCTACTTTCGGCCCGTATTTTAGGGGCAAAAGTTGGGCTTTTCGGTCGGGTGTGGAATAAAATATAGTTTATATTCGCATGAATATTTGCTGCGTAAAGCAAAAAAATAAGCTCTTAGTAAATGTTTAAAAAACAAAAATATTACTTGCCTTTGAAACGCTGCCACGTCTCTTGATCTTGAAAATTGAATTTAAGTAAAAATCCTTTGTATGTGTATAGAATATTCTAGCAAAGTATTTTCTATCTTGTAAAGCAGAAAAAATGTCATTAAAAGGGAGCAAACTATAGAAATTAGGAAGATGTGAAAGGATCGAATAAATATCCCTTCGAAATATTATATGGGAACCCAAAAATTGTGTTGTAAATATTTACTAATCTATAGAATGATTTAAATTAATAATTATGAATTATTTATTTAATTCAATTATAGTTGAAAATAATTTTTTTATAAAGATTATATATCTCTTGTTTATGTAGTTAGAAGTTATCGTTCGCAAGTCGTGTTTAATGTTGGGTAATTAGAAATA
>JAPYZA010004846.1:0-22525 GCA_030522685.1 Eupelmus azureus | reverse complement strand
GTGCTCCTTGCTATGGTTGCCTTTTCGATGGCAACGATCTGTGCCCGTGATGGCCGAAGTGGTGGAGCTCAGAATTTTCCTAGCATCGGAGCAATGAACTCTGAAAATTCTCGCGGTGGACGTAAGTTTATTTTTATATGCACATATTTTATAGGATACTAAAAAGACTCTTATATTTTAATTTAAACTATTGTTTAGAAGTATTGATTTCCGTACTTTTTTTTTAATTTGAAGAAAAAACATAGTCTCAAAGAGCAAATAAATTTTCTTTATTTAATTATTTCTTTTATACTTCATTTTAATTTATTTGGATTTATCAATATATTTATGCAATTTATTTCTTTCTTTTTGTTTACTCATTTCATCTAAGTATTTTGGTAACTTATTACTTATTTTCATAATCGAGTATATCGAGAATATTGTAATATTTAAAAATTTATTGTGTTTTTTACTAGTTCTTTCACCTACAATAGAATCATTTTTTTTAACATAATTTTGCCTTTTATGCAAATTTATAGCTTCAATAATGTATGCAAAACTAATGCTTTCCTAATGCTTTGATCAATAAGTTTAGCTAGCGATAGTCATTCACTTTTAAAATTTTTAATCACATAAATTAAACTAGAAAAATAGATTTAACGTTATTAAACTACTACTTCTGTTTTCAGGTTACCGTTTTGAACATTATGGAGCCTGCTGAAGTGAACAAAATCCAAAGATTTTATCGTACTTAATGTTGTGTTGGATTTTTTTAAGAATAAATGAAAAAGTTATCAAATAATTATTCCCTTTATTTTTTATATCCTTTTCGTCTGCCTATTTCATAGTCAAAAGATTACGAAAAATAATATTTTCGACTAACTCTATTTATTATTTTTGTATCTATTATTGTAGAACTTACTTTGATCGATAACAACACTCTCCCATAGTATTAATATATAATTAAAAAATAAATTAATTGAAATTGATGAACGTTATAATAGGCCACTATCTCCATATTTCTTTGTCTGTTAAATAATTGTTATCAAGTTTTAGTTATTTGAAATACTGCTTTACCGCAAATAATCGTTAATTAAAGTTTTTAAAAAAAAATTATAATTTTTAAAAATTTATTTTTTAATATGATTAATATTTTGGATAATTTTTACCATTTTTAAAAATATCTCTTAAAAAACATTAAAACATTCTAATAAATATAAAATTTTAAAAGATAAATAAAGAAAAATATTACGACTATTAATGATCGCCACTCGAAGAGGTATGGTACAAAGAAAATCGTATCTTCAATATATTCGTGATAAGTAAGCAAACATCGGCTTTAAACTGCGATAGATAAAATTAATTAAAAACTAAACCTCAAATACTTTTTCAATATTGTTCCAAGCATACAAGACGTTTACGAAGGTAGGTGGAAGTTATCGTCAGCAACCTGTTTTACGACCCGACGAAACAAGCTCGCGAGGAGAGTCGATGCGAGCTTGCATCTCCGACGCGACTTATAATGCTCCTCGGGATTTTAGAGCTTTTCTTTTTCCCGTCTTCGGGCGAGGCGAAATCAGAAACTCTTTTTTATTACTCTTGGACTTTTAAAATTCTCGTTGCTGCCAGCGCTCTCGAGCTTTTCATGGCGATTTAATGATATTCGAGCAGGGCTTTTATTAATTCTTCAAATTGATGGAAGCGAGAGAGCTTTTCTCACTCTTGTATCGCCTATATTTCGACGTGCTTGCGAAACACTTAAAGTAGTTGACTGAGTTTTCTTGAGAAGGTTATGACGTAAATTAATGGATTATTTATTGATTAGCAGCTACTTAAATGAAGATTTAATAGCAATAAATAAATGTAAAAAGACAATCTGGGAGACAAGTTTTAAAAAAATTTACAACTGTAGTTTCGAAAGTTTTTATGTTTTCTAAGTATATAATAAGACTTTTGTAGTACTTTTGTAGTAACAACTTTCTTGGTCCAAAGTTCTATAGAATTATGATTGAAACCGAATTTAATTGTTTCCTGTCTTAATCCATAGCATATTGTTATCGATAAAATAGAGTGATAGATGTGTTGGTTGTGGCCAGGAATCTTGGATGGGTCCAACAGGATTCTCTGGTAAACGAAACTCTCAAAACATTTTAAATTATCAGTTATTAAATTGTTTTTATAAGCTTTATTCTTTTTTTAACAATAACGCTTGTTAGCGGGTCCGTGTCCGCGACAATATTTTTTGTTGTGCAAAATTGCTGCAATACAGTAAACAAAGCTCGTAGACTGATTGTCGATTAACGAATGAACGCCTTCGAAATGGACGTCCATTTGGACATGTCGTTCTTTGAGCTGACCAGGTCCCCGTTTGGACATCCAAGTGGACGGTCCATTTGGACGATTTTCGTCCGGATGGATGTTTTTCTTCCAAACGTCCACCCATGGTCACAATCTAAATATAAACAATAATTTTTTCTAAATTGTATATAAAAATCTTATTATAATATATTTTCTAAAACTTTAAAAGAGCCCCCTATTGTGCGACCGAAACTTCGTATATATATATATAAGATTATTTATTTAATAGTATTATCTGTTCTTCTCATTCTATCCTCGTTTATTTTTATTTGAAAATACAATATGCGATAATGTTAAATAAATAATAAAATAATTTTTGTAAATAATTAATTGCAAAAAATAATTACGTATATGTATCTTCTATTTCTTGTGATTTTACATTCAATCAAAGCCTGTCTGATAACATTTTGAATGGATAGGGCATGAAAATAAATGTCTAAAATTCTTTTCGTGATAAACAACGGTGTTCACTAAAGTGTCGTTTGATCCGCACTTCGTCTGAAAAAAATATTAATATATAAACATTCAGGTAACAGAATATGAAATCTTAATTAACTTTGACTGATAATTTTTTTTTAAATATGTGATCTTTATATAAAAAATAAGATCTCAAATATTGGCTTAAAGGTTAAACTTCAATCACTCAAAAAATCGATTAAAAATGTTTCTATATTGAAATAAAAATAAAGTGAATTACGTTAGCTAAAATTAAAATTATAAATTAAAAACAGAACTTGAAAAAAATGTATATAAAAAGTTATTGGTAATATAAATTATACTTTTTAAAGTTTAATCCTTACCTGAGCGTATGCTATATAGAATAATTTATTCTTCTTCTTATTATCACTTAAATCAAATTTCTGAAACATATCCGGAAATATATTTACTTCATTTGTATCGTCATATTGACTCATAGCATCGTAAGCTAATCGTAACCCGTAAATATCTGAGATCGTTGCAGCTGCCTTTTTCTTCTGTAATAATTATAATTGAAAAATTCTATCAGATTAAACGATTACTTTATTTTGAAATACATATATCAATTTTAATATTTACGTCTTTTAAGTCTTCTGAAGAAAGGAAACATTTCAATTTATCTTCGCTATATTCTGGATTTGAAGTTAATCCAGGCTCAACTGAAAAAGTATTTTTTAAATGAAATACAAAATTAAAGTGCATATTAGTAATAACAGAAAATTTTTTTTACAATTTTTTTCGAATGTATTTTCGTTTAATAAGGCAAATAAAAGACTGGCTATTCTAGTTCCAAATTTACCATATTGTAGCTGTCTGTAGAAAAATATTAATATGCATATGTTAAATAATTGTAATATTTAACAAATAAATTGTAATAATTAATTAATATGAATATATAAAAAGTCCACCTACATTGGCCATTTATGGTCAAAAAATTTGAAGGTTTTACTTAGAACATACTTATTAAAAGCTAGAAACAAAAAAAATATTTTTAAGTAACAATGGGTAACAACATTTTGTTTTTACTGGACGAAAAATAAAAAACAAATTTATTTCTTTTATATCTAAAAGAGTACTTACTAAATCGGTTACTAGGTTTTTCTAACTCCAGTATACTAAAAGGTGTGAATATTCTTTTTCTACATAAACAATATAATATTTTATTTTAACAGAATAGTTTTAAGTTAATTTCATTGCATTTAAAAAATAAAGAATTTACTTACGGGTTGCTCTTTAGTGAAGCAAGCTCTTTATTCTTAATCATTTTTCGATAGTTGATAATATTATCAAGATAATTATTACTTAAGTTGAACTAAAAAATCATAACATAGATACATAATTTTATAAAATGAAAAAAATGATTGAATAAAGATTATTACTAACTTTATCATAATATTCAAAGACTCTATCATCATTCCAAATTTTATTAATATGGTTAGCACTAATAATGTCAAGTTTAGCTAATAATTGATCTTCTTCTTTAAAAGATGTAGACTCTGCTTTTTTTATTTCAGATCGCATACTTTTAAAAATGTTTCTCAGTAACTCATGTAGTTTATCATTCTGATGAAAAAAAAAGAAAAATGATTATAAAATATATATTTATATCTTACATAATGAAAATATTAAATTGGTTAATTCTACGTCTTAAAGAATGAAATTTATTTGTATAATAATAAGAACGAATAATTATTAAGAAAATGAAAAGTTTTACTAAGTTTTATAAATCGATTATTTTACAATTTTGCAGAAAGTTATTTTTTCTACTTACGTTAAATTTCTCATCACCCTTGAGCGTTTTGTGAGAAGCACCGTACAGTTTTGTTTCATGTAAACAAAATGTATTTCTAAAATGTAAAATTTCATAAAAAATCTATTTTGATAATTATATTTATTTTTACCTTTCAACATATTTCAATTTTTGTGCTAAATGCCAATCAAAGTATCTTAAGTGTTCGGTTAGAGCTTTTAACACAATTGCTGCACCTTTAAAGTATATATTTTTCAGATTATAATTATTTAATCAATTATTTAAAATTTTATTATTTAGATGAATACCTATATTATCGTGCGACGAATCAAAGAGGGTATTAAATAGTAGAGAAAAGTATGGTACATTTTTTACAATTAGAGATTCAGTGTCTTTAATAACAACTCCAACTTCTTGGAATGTTTTAATAAGAAGTTCATCCCAATAGATCTGAACATAAAAACAATAACATAAAAACAATTCAATTATTATTTATTATCCGAAATACTTACATTAGTAACTGATTGCTTATAATTTCGTCGATTAAAGTGACGACGCCAAGTGAATAAATCAGTTATTTTATGTAGATTTTCATTCTGTCCCTTAATTATAGCCTGAAAAAAGTGATTATATTTCATTTAGAAAGTTTCATATTATTTTATATGTAGATTTAAAAAAAATATTTTGAACCTCAATCAGTTTATTAAAAATTTCTAGAATAGGCTTTTCTCCTTTTATTCCTGCAGCTTCATAAAAGAAGACTATCCGATCTCTGATGGGAAACGTTGCTTTTGACTCTTCTATATTATTTAACTTTTTGCCAAAATATATATTTTTTAACATTTGATAAGTGTCATTCAAAGATTTTAGTGAAGGTGGTTGTATCTAATGTTTGTAAATAAAAAAGAGTTAATTCTACAAATGTATTAAGGCATTTTTAATATGTACATGAATTATTTTGAATCATACCATTATTATGTGCTCATTACTTTTTTCAGAACTTGGTATAACATTAATATCAAAGAAAGCATAGCCAAATCCCATTTTATAAAGTTCACGATCTACTGATTGCCAGGTTGTTTGTATACTTTCATTGTATTTTGCAACACTGCGATACAGTTGTTTTAGATCATTAAAAGTTTTCTGTACTTCACCTTCCTGTACATAATCTCTAGCGTTTTCTAAAAACAATATTTTAAGTCAAATAAACTATTACGTGTATTGTATTTGTTTTAATAGGTACTCACCAAGATCCTTACATTCTTTGTACAAATACTTCTCCAAATCCAATGATTTATATTGACCTTGGTACGATTTGTGATCAAGCATACCTGTAATAAAGTTGTTTTATTTGATTGATTATTTTAAAGAAAATAACTATTGAAAGAATCATTTTGTGATTTATAATACTTTTAACATAGTTTTCAAATTTTACATATTCTCCTTCAAGGTATTTAGTAATATTGATAATATTATAATCATAATTGGTATAGTCACAGTGAAATGAGTAAAAATCTGTACATTGATCCACTGATACATTAGCATTTTGAATGGACGTTTCATCTGAAATAACACAGCTTGTAAGGTAATAATTTAATTAATTAATTTTGTTGTATTTAAAGTATACTTACCCAAGTAATTTTGATCTTTACTAAACGAATCAGACGATGAAACAGTCCAAATTGCACAAGCAACTAGCAATAGCCTAAATCATTAATAGTAATGCCAATATTAATTTACATTATTTTATTATATTAATTACATTTAAACTTTAATAATGCGTAAAAGAATATAAAGCTATATTGATTTTTAATTTTCATGTTTTCATTGAAAAAAATTAACTTAATATAGGAAAAAATAAGTAATGTTGAAGGGAAAAGAGCAAAGCATTCCAAAAAAATTAAATACGAGTGCAGAATTACAAAATATTCTTGAAAAGGTACAAAATTATGTTATCTTTTATGAAGTATTTGTATCATTATTATTTTTTTTTCTTTAATTTGTATCATTATTAAATTACTAGTATAATTGAATATACACCATAAAATTACTCACAAAAATTTATAATTCATGTTGCTTATAATTTGTAGCAATCTCGTTGTAGACTAAACTAAAGTATGCTTCTAGTTCTATATAAAGACTACGTATGATAGATATTTTTATTTTAATTAGGGGAATAATGATAGAGATACGGAAAAAAAATAATGAGATATCAAAACTAAAATATTTCCTAAAATAATAATGAATATATGTATATACATGATGTTACAAAAATAAATATTGTTATTCTATCCTTCAAATTTAAAAGATTAATTAATAACATATCACTGCTGAGATTGTTAATCATAAATATTATTTTTTTTACGAAATAAATAAATAGATTATAAAAAATATTTAAAAAATTAAAATTTTAAATTTTATTGAATTGTGTTGAAATTTTCACAGTACTCAAGAATTTCATGTGACTATTTATATAAAAATAATACTAAAACGATTTTAATGACTTCCCTTTTCGATTTCAAGTATTACGTCAAAGATGCCCTATAAATACCACTCATATTATGTGATAAAATGAATTAGTTAATTAGGTATTTACGTTCATATCTTATAGTTCTCAAAAATTTTAGAAACCCATTTTTTCATAATAGTTTTAATTTAAAAAATGTCATTAAATTGCCGTGTGATTAATACAAAAATACAATCTGTATTACGATATTTTTTTAATAGATTGAAAAACTTGCGTTATGAAAATTCTTAATTATTTCTAGATATTGAGTAGATGTAAGTCGAAAATACTTCTTAGGGAGCATAGTTTCTGACTAAAATCTTCACTGTAATTGAGCTTTTATCTCAGAATTTTGCCGATATGTCTTACAAGAGATATCTATTTATAATTCTTTAGTGTAATAAAGTATAAAAATCGAATACACGTAAGTTTTTCCTGGTTTATTTATTATCTAAATGATTTAACTTTAGCACAATTTTTCATAAATTTTTCACTATAATCGAATGTGGAAGGTTTCACATTTATTTTGTCTATCACACTTTTCTTCGTATTTTAAAACCATTCACAACTAATTTTGGTATAAAGAATAATAAAAAAACTACAAAATATGAAAAAAAATGTTTACATCGATCAGAAACAATGACCAAATTTTACAAGAGTTTGAATGCGCTTAAAAGAACTAAACAGTTTCTTAATCGGGAATGAAATTCAGTAAAAACTATTAATTTTACCGTCTATGCATTACCTGCTGTTCAAGATGTTGCTTGTCCATTTTTTTTATCATTTGATCATCATCGATGTATAATGGCTAGTACACACCGGCTTACAAGTCCGCATACATGTAACATCTTAGTATGCTCTCGGCCACGCTGCGAATCGTTCATAATTCGTGGCACAGCCAATACACGTACTTGTAACACACTTTTTTTTATCATTTCTCGCATCGTTCTACAGAGCACCTCCCTCGTACGATCGTTCGTCGTATAGTGGTACAGACGTAAATCTCATTCGGCGCGCAGCGTCTGTTTTACAAAGACGACTCGGGCTATAAAGTCGATCGATAATTTATTCGCGCGATTTAGGAGCCTCGTAAAAGGCTCGAGCATTATTATTTTTTTCCTCTCCGCTGCCGTCGACTCGTATATATGCGCGTATATACATAACGCAAACGATTTCTTCTTTCGTCGGAATTGTGATTTATAAACGACTTTGTTGCGCGGCTGCGTATATCGTATGGATGGTTGCATTTGAATAATCAAGGCACTTTAGGCGAGCGCGCGCAGCAAGCGACATTGTGGGCCGCGCGCTGTTATCTCCACGAAAACACTTGTACGAGAATGAATTTAAAAGGCCGTAAAAGTTATAGGCTGCGGAGGCCCGCGCTTGTATCGGTTCTCTTCCTTGGTCCTGGGTGGATCGGCGCACACTTGATTAAATAAAGGCCTTGTAATATAACGTTCGGAGAATAAATATTGGGTTTATGCGAAGTTAACGAGTATTTATTTGTAAGGCAACCTGCTAGATCGTCGCGTGCGTTTTTACAAGAAAAAGGGAAATAAAAAGTGTGCTGCCGTATTTGATCCACACGAATGGTTTACAAGATGAATGGTAGAGGATAACCGCGCATCACTGGATTTTATGAAAACAGATAAATAATACTAACAAATTAAAACATATAATGTATAATTTGTCCGTATTTTTGAAAAATAAAATATAATTAAATTTTTTTTTTTTAACAACACTAAATATTTCAAATTATTAGCAGTATAAGAATAAAAACATTATTTTAAGTTTAAATGTTTTTGTTTTGTTGAGAATACAAATATAAATCAGCACTTGAATAGCAATTGTTTTTAAGGATTGTATAAGCTTATTTATATTAATTCTTTCTGTTATTGTTATAAACAGACTACCAATGCAAATTTTGAGTTGAAAGAAACGTTTCTTGGATATGTTATTTGATAACAATAGGTAATGAAATTTACAAAAGAATGAGATATACAAATAAAATAAATAATGATAATTAATTTTAATGATTTATTATCAATAAAAATTTATGAATGAGATTCTCATAACTTAAATAATCTAGCTTAGAAGATTGAAATATTGTTTGCACTAAAAATCAGTAGATTAATTCGTTTTTATTCATAGAAAATGTTAAGTAATAATGTAAGATTTAGTTTTAATTGGTATACGATTATTTGATTACTATACTTTAGTATAATCTCTAAAGTTTATTTTAGTATTAATTGCAATGTATGTACAAGAAACTGTATTATATATTTTTGGATAAAAAAAAATACGTGCAACTTTTGTAGCTATCTAATCTCTTCAATTTACAGGTATTATCAGCTCTATTGATATCAGTGAGTTGTGACATTTTCAGCTTGCACTCAATAAAGAGCTTTTAAAAGTGCCAGAATCATCGGTAAATTATTAATTTGTGCTATGTATGGGAAGTTTAATATTATAAATGTGTTTAAATTGCAGAGTGTATTGAATCAGTAAACTAATTTTTGCTGCATGGGTAATAAGTGATTTAATTTAAACAAATCGCAATTGAAATTTTAGATAAATTAGACTGAATTTATCCAAAATACAACAAAATTGATATTCAATAAGTTTATAATAATTTTAAAGTGATTTTAATATAATTTTTAAAGTTTGAGTTACTTATAACTTTAATTACATGGCTAGAAAAATATTATAATTTTTTTCAAATACTTTTAAATTTTTTAGTCAAACTAAAGATTTATATGTATTTTATAATTTTCATTTTCACTCATTAGTCAACTAAATAAATACATAAAGAAAGAACTTTAATTAATTGAATTTGTTTTTTCCTCCATTCTGTATCATTTGCGATTTTAGTGGGGTCTTAGAGATATTCTATATCTTTTCGGACTTTGAACGTCTTATTAGCTCTAACTGACTTCATAGTAAATAAAATATCATAATATTCGAATCACAAAACAAGTTTCAACTAAGACACATGTTACTATATTTTGTGAAATTATTCGTTCTTCAAATCAAAATTATTGGACTATTAAGTATTTTATATTTACTTATTAGTTGAAGCAGGTATGTATACAAACTAATGGTACATACCTCAAGCAATAGCTCACTGTACTGTAATGATATGTTTAAATCTAGAATAATTATTTAGATAAAAATATAATTTTTAATATATATTTTTGAAAATGTGAAATTTAATATATATTCTTTTTTGCAGATTCTGTCAAATAAAATATTCATGATGAGTGATAAGATTATACGTGATCAGAAAATATTTTGGACAACATTAGAAAATAGATATAAAGTATCTATTCCTACCTACGTAAAAAATATGCTGAAACTTACCGGTTATGTGAATCCCGTTTCATTTTGTTATATCTCAGAAGATACAATAAGTGAAATAGAGACTTATGTTAGAGATGAAAAATGTTACAGAGCACATTTTGGCGATGATGCAGATGAGAAGAAATTGTATTATGATATTTATTATGATTGTCCATCGCTTTTTCGATTTAGACCAGGGGATAAAGCTTTAATCATTGGCTTAGCTAAAATGTTGAAGAAAACTACAGATCAGGTTTATAATACTGTTTACAAATAAATTTTTTAAAAGAATATATTTTTAAAAATCAATATGTAATTTATTGAATAGTTTAAAAATTAAAATACTATGCCTTACTTTTAATCAAGAAAATTTATATTAACAAATATTATAAAACTTGTCTGTTAGATAGATTCGATATATTTTTCTGATTGCATAGAATCAACTTTTTAAATACTTTTTATCAAAGAGATAGCTTAATATATTTGTTTTGATGATATTAATTACCTTTGCAACGCTCATCAAAATTTAACATAACAAGATAAATTGGTAAACATTTCTTTGATCTAACTTCATGTCTCTAAAAAGTTACAAATTATATATTTCTATAAACTATGATACATGTTACAATGGAAGACTATTACATGCATGTAGCACACGTAGATTTCTTATTGGTAGGTGCTGTAATACTTATACGAATAGTTGCTTTTACATTAAATTTATTTATTTTTTTTTTATTCTCTAGTACAATCTTCGCTTGGTATACTTTATTTGTATATAAAAATCTCATAGGGATAGGAAATGGGATTTCGAAAAGAAAATCCCTCGTCCCTGTCAAAACCTTATACAAGTAAATATATCTTATATAAGTGAATATTTATGAGAAAGTAGTGTAACAAAATATGACCAGAACCTGACTAAGGGTTGAGGGTCCAAGTAAAATTTATAAGATCTTCTGCACGACTGGATTTGGATGTAAAAGTTACATTATGATTCTATTTAAAAAAATTCTATTTTTAGCAGTATTTAGTTTATAGTTTTATAGAAAATATTTGTACATTAATAATTTTATAATTTTTGTAACTTACGTATTAACAATAAAATATGTGATGAATGCTAATACAATTAATAGTAATAATAAAATAACAATAATAATAATAATAATAATAATAATAATAATAACAATAATAATAATAATAATATAATAATAATAATAATGATTATTTTTACTATTACTATGACAAACAATATTAGTATAGTCTTTATCATTCTAGCAAAACAACCAGAAAAAAATGTAAATTTTCAGTAGTGAAAGGCACGTTCTACTTTCATATAATCTGGTGTGGTCTTCGGCGGTCTTACGTAGGACTTAATAAAATGTTAATCTTCCAAGAGATTATAAAAACATGTGCGGTTCAGTGGTCTAGGGGTATGATTCTCGCTTAGGGTGCGAGAGGTCCCGGGTTCAAATCCCGGCTGAACCCATTTTTTTGTTTTTTTTTTAAGGAGCAATTTTGTTTTTTCTTTAGATTTCTTTATAATATATACATATGTCTATCATACAAGCATGAAATAAATACATCTTGCTTTGTCAAATTTGTAGATAGGTTAATTTTTATAACCGATTAGGTAGACCAATTTTTCCAATGTTTTTTGCGGGTCCTTAAATGCAAAGTTGAAGGCGTTTTTTTCTATAAAATAGTTGAAAAATTTTTTGAAAAGAGAAAAGTCCAAGTATAATTTTTTTCTAATTTATGTAAAAATGTATTATTTATTATATTTATGCCTGTATAAAATATTAATGAATTTGAAAATATTAAAAGCTATGACTCAAATTTTAATAAAGAGGTATGAACATAAATTTTGTAAGACTAATTTTGTAATTGTATAATTTTTGTGACTATTAATAGTTTTTGAAAAGTGATTATTGTACAAAAGAAAAAATTGTCATTTGATGATACATAAAAATTACTTAAATCACTAATATAGTTACTGTTATATGTAAAAAGTATAAATAAAATCATAATAAAATAAAAATTATTTAATTACAATTTTTAAATAGATAATTTAATTATCTGTTTATAAGATTACCTGCGGAACTTAGGTGGATGTGAGATAATGTGTCGCTTATTTTCCTGGCAACAGGGAAACAACACAACACTTTATGCAAGGATGTGATAAAAAATTATTTTTATAATTATGTTTACTTTTTGTTTTTTATCATTCTTCAAAATTACAAAAAATGTTTAATAAACATAATATAATTAATAATATTCAGAGAGAAAGGACTGTCCTTAATTAAATTAAGTTTTAAATCATAATTTTTATTTAAAATATTTATTTTTAAAGGGCTGTCTTTAATTAAATTAAGATTTAGCGATCTCACTGTATATTATTATTGTTTATTATTAAGTTTACTTTGTATTAAAAAATATTTCATCTTATACAAAAGAATTATATCAACATACATATTAAAACAGTTGCTTACTTGATAGACACAGGAAAGCGTATAAATTTGAACGAAATAAGATTGTTTTCAAAATAATCATGGTTTATTTCTTGTATTTCTACTAACTGCAGTTTTTTAAAAAATAAGGAAAACGGGATAATTTCTTAGAATCTTAAAAATGGAGAGGAATAAAATCAAGTAAAACGTGCACTTTCCTTGTATCAATCTTTACAGTCGAGAGATAAATTACTATCACAGTAAGTATTTTTACCTAACTGATGATTATAAACCACTATAAATAGTGGGCATTCGCGAAGCTGTGTTTAGTTGATACTACAGTGTCAGAGAGTGCTCCTTGCTATGGTTGCCTTTTCGATGGCAACGATCTGTGCCCGTGATGGCCGAAGTGGTGGAGCTCAGAATTTTCCTAGCATCGGAGCAATGAACGCTGAAAATTCTCGCGGCGGACGTAAGTTTATTTTTATATGCACATATTTTATAGGATACTAAAAAAGACTCTTATATTTTAATTTAAACTATTGTTTGGAAGTATTGAGTTCCGTACTCTTTTTTTTTAATTTGAAGAAAAAACATAGTCTCAAAGTGCAAATAAATTTTCTTTATTTAATTATTTCTTTTATACTTCATTTTAATTTATTTGGATATATCAATATATTTATGCAATTTATTTATTTCTTTTTTTTACTCATTTCATCTGAGTATTTATTTGAATTGGACAATATGGTAACTTATTACTTATTTTCATAATCGAGTATATCGAGAATATTGTAATATTTAAAAATTTATTGTGTTTTTTACTAGTTCTTTCACCTACAATAGATTCATTTTTTTAACATAATTTTGCCTTTTATGCAAATTTATAGCTTCAGTAATGTATTCAAAACTAATGCTTTCCTAATGCTTTAATCAATAAGTTTAGCTAGCGATAGTCATTAACTTTTAAAATTTTTAATCAGATAAATTAAACTAGAAAACAGATTTAACGTTATTAAACTTCTACTTCTGTTTTCAGGTTACAGTTTTGAACATTATGGAGCCTGCTGAAGTGAACAAAAATCAAAGATTCTCATGGTGGACGTAAGTTTATTTTTATATTACCTACATTATTTAAAAAGAATCTGATTTTTATTTGAAATATAGTTTGGAATATTTGCGTTTTCTAAATATATCTGTGTATATATATTTTAAATTCATTTTAAGATTTGTAGAGGCAATACAGTCCGCGAGAACAATTAAATTTTCTGTATTTAAGCAGTCTTTTTATTACTTACATTCTTAAAAATCATTTCTAAATTCATTTAGCTTTGTGTGAAAATTAATATCATTACTAGTCTAATTTTTTTTATTTACCTCCCGATTCTTCTGTTTTCAGGTTACAGTTTCAACATTATGGAGCCTGATGAAATGAATATAAACCAAAACTTTTTACTTAATGTTGTGATCGATTTTTTTAAAGAATAAATGATAAATTAGCATCAGATTATAATAATTATCTCTATTTTTTATTTCCCGTACGCGTATCTTCTTCACTTTTAAAAATTTAAGTAAAACAAATTTTCTGTATTTTTTATGATATTAACAGTTTAATACTTTTGGCATTGCATAATACGCGAACTTATTCACTTGCCCATAACATATAAATTAATTTTTTTATAATTTTATTGCTGAATAAAAAATCGCATAGTCTTTTTTCAACAAGAAGTATTAATTTGAAAAGTATTCTTGCAAAAATTTAAAAGTTAATCGAATAATTTATATAATATACATAAAATGTCTTATCGATATAAAAGAGTGTCTGTGATTTAATTCTTTGTATGCCTCAAAGAGGTGTAATATAAAAACCACATTTAAATAGTCATCTTTAGCGTTTACTCAAGCTTTCATTTCTACGTAGGAATCGTTTTTATCTGCAACCTCGTCTTGAAATCCAGGGGCTCTTCTATTCTATAATAATAATAACAATCATAATGACAATGATAATAACGATTATTATTCTTATTATTATTATAACAAATAATATTAGTTTAGTCGTTATCATTCCAGCAAAACGACCAGAAAAAAAATGTAAATTTTCAGAAGTGAAAGGTATGTTCTACTTTCATATAATCTGGTGGTCTTCGGCGGCCTTACGTAGGACTTAATAAAATGTTAATCTTGGAAGAGATTATAAAAACATGTACGGTTCAGTGGTCTAGGGGTATGATTCTCGCTTAGGGTGCGAGAGGTCCCGGGTTCAAATCCCGGCTGGACCCATTTTTTTTTTGTTTTTTTTTTTTTTTTGGTGTTATTTTGCTGTTGTGTTGTTTTGGTTTAGTGTTTACTTCGGATTTTTCTCTTCTATGTGGGACTCGTTTTTATCTACAACCTCGTCTTGAGATCCAAAGGGTGCTTCTATTCTATTGATGAGCCCAAACTAGTCATCTCTGGATAAAACAGGTTGAAATAAGAACATTTTAAATATTTTATTTTATTCTGAATTTTTTTCTTATAATCCTTTTTCCCTGCAATTTACAATTCTCACAAAATAAGGGAATAAAGTACTTTATTCCCGCAAATTTTAATTTTGATATTAAACTATAAAAAATTGAATAAAACATAATTTTGATGTAATTTTAATAAGTGTTATGAAAGCCCTTGTTATGCTCGGGCAGCAAACCCACCCACGGGAATAATCTGCGACTTCTACCTTGGTGCAGAATGTACTATTATCGTTCTATTTTTTAAAACTTTTTACTTTCTTCATTAAATTTACTATACTTGTTCCCGACTCACCTGTAAAGGCTATTGTATTGGTCTAAAAAGCGAAACAAAGGTAGCATTTACTTTAATACTTTCTCACAAAAATTTACTTAACTTTAACTTTAACACACCCCTGCTTAAAGTGACATCTTTATTCTCGATCAGCTGAGAATAAAGTACGCTGTTTTCCCTGAAAAAAAAAAAAACGAAAGAGAGAAATAAATAATATTTTACTATTTACTTATATAAAAATTACTACAATAATATCGATGTAAAACAGATTTATAACAATTTGCCGATTCTACGATTACTTTCGAGCAATGCTACTAATTAAAAAATGTACCTATCTATGTTTCATATTAAAAACTTTCTATTGTCGATACGGAAAAAATGATAACATATGACAGACGAAATATTATACAAGAAGATTAAAACGATTTCACTATTTATTCCTTCTCCCCCTTCCTTTCTTTTTTCTCTTCTAGATTGACTCATAAACGTTGTTCTAATGACAATGATATTGAACAAGTTACTAGAAGTTTTTTATTAGAAATTCTGGTATAACTATAACACAAAAAGTTTTTCATCATTCTTGATGTAAATATTATCGCTCCTAACAAAGACTAACTGATAAACTTTGAATACACCCGATAAATAGCATGACTTTTTAATTTTTGCTACAAAAATTCGGCATCCTATCTTTATCTACTATACCTTGTAGCTGGAAAGCGAAATACTGGACTTTGCTAGGGAATTTGAAAAGTATGTTAAATTCGCAAAATGTCATGAAATTAAGTTTATCTTATTTTATTATTGATTACAATATTTTCGAAAATCGCCTCACTAAAATAGAATTCAACGTGCTCAGTTTTATCCACAGAAATAAACATCTGCGCTACGATAACGAAACAAGCGCGCACAAAGAATCGCAATTACGAACAGCACATTCAGGTATTAAAGGAGCGAGTACCCAAAGCTATGATTAACGAACAAACTAGACGCCCGCGAGCAATTACACCCACCACCTTAATCCATATAAACTCCTCCTATACGGCGCACGAGATCCAAATTTACAGAGCAACGTACTCGTTCCTTTTTTTTCCTCGCGAATTCACCTAATCCCGGCCTCGCAGGCATAAAGAACGAGGCGCGCCCAAGGGCAGGAAAAAAGGAAAAGTCCGAATAGGAAAAAATCCCTCAGGACTTTATCTGGCGACGCGCGGCTCGTATCTGCGATATCAGCCGGGTAATGGGAGAAACGTCGGGCTCCAGGACGTGGCCAGCTGAGGCCTCTGCACGCGCGCGTGGAGATGAGTCATTGGTCGCAACGGGAGCATTACCGTTGCGAGCAACTGGGCCCCCGCTGCAGAGCGAATTCCGGTAGCGATAATAACGAATTGCCGCGCGCGGCCAGGATTAGCCGGCTGCCTTCATTAATTCGCCCACGGGAGCTCGAATAATCCAAGACTCGATATTTCAAGAAATTCTCCGATACATCGGTCTGTGTCCTCCCCTCCTTCCGGCCCGCTTTATATACCTGGCCGCCTTTCCCGCCGATAAAGTGGAATTTTGCGGAAGCAGGATTAATGGTTTTCCGTGGAGGAGCGAGGGCCGACGTAGCACTCATAATCAATGTGAATTATTGCACGATTAGCAGGCGGATGTATAAGCGTTGATTTTAATAAATCGATCGCGAGGGCGGCGTGGCTTTCATTAAAACTGATTAGACGAAAGAGCGCGGGGAGGCTGCACGGCTCGCGTGGGTGCCAAGGGCTTATTTATGGATCGTGATGGCCGAGGAAGGTGCTTTAATTGTGATGCATGGTGGGCACTTTGTATTGTTTTTTGGGGTTTCAGATTTGGTTGGCGAATGGACTGTGGGAAGGATGAGAGGTAAATTACGACTCGCGATTGGAAATTTGATTTATGGCTTTTGATGAAATAGAAAAGAATCGTTGATAATTAACTGGAAAGGATGTGAAGCTCGTTTCATTGATAAGGCAAGACTTTGATTAATTTTGTCTAATTATTTTTTTTTTTGTACAAGATACTGTTGTTAAATCTAATTAAGATTGCTTTGAAAGCATCCCGGTAATTTAGGCAAGATATCTCCGCACTATCGCAAGCACGAAATGACGAATATGCAAAGTCCCTAAAATTGACACAGAGATATCAGCATAGTAAAAGATGGGCCGCTCGAAAACTCGCAAATTGCAATCTACGAGACACCGGATACCGAAAGGCGGCGGCGGCGGCGGCAGGATAGAAGCTCGGCGCTACGTGCAAAGAAAAAGGGGTGATATAGCGATACGATAAAGTGATTGAATTTCAGCGTTCACGCGCTTCTATCTATCTTATATATAAAAGCGATGCTGCTGCTGCTGCCGGCGTCGGCCGCATACATAAAATGCAATCACATCAGCGCGAGAGCACGAGTTGGATGATGCAGCAAGGCGATAACGTTTCGCGGCTCGTAAACCTAAAAGCGAGCGAGAGACCTATTTAGCATATTATACATGCCGGCACGAGCCACGAAGAGGCTATGAATATTGACGGCGTTCAGTCATTATCGAGAAGGACCTGCCTGTCGGCTGCTGTTGCTGCTGCTGCTGATGCCAATCGTTACGTTTTCTATTGCTTCACGAATGTGATATAATGGATTTGTAGGCGGGAAGAGATGGATTTAAGAATGTAATAATAGAGATAATGCGGGGCTTTTAGCTGATGTAAGCTACTGACAATTTTTTAACTAGAATGTTTTTGATTGTTTATAAAACTATATGTGTATGATAATATTTTATCTTCTTATAAATATTATGTTAAATATGATTTAATCATTACTTGCATAAAATAAGTAATATTAAATGATTATTGTTGAAAATTCGTATTAAGTTTTAACTTATCCAAAAGTATATGTTACTGTCAGTTTTATGCTCTACAGTGGATACGTTACAATTGAATCAAAATGTTAAAATTAAATTATTACACTTTTTAATTTAACATTTTGATATTTCTTCTATAAGAATAGAATTAAATATTTTATAAAAAATCAATACAGTATATGTTCCTTGTTACCGCAAGAGAAAAAGTATAACTTAAAGTTATATGGTCATAATTAAATTTGTATTTAATGCTTAACTAAATTAGATAAGTATTTAATTTTAACTTATTTCCTTTGATCTCTAATGCAAATGAAAAATACTTATTCACTTACATTAAAAAGTTGTAGAATTCTAATACTTAAAAGTCTAAAATTAAGTTACTAAATATAAACCTTCGTCATCCTTATCGCTAAGTATAAAAGTGGATACTTTACTATATCAATATGTCTTCATTTGGTAAGGAAATCCTTAATTTCAAACCCATAATATCAAAATCAATTAAGCCACCTACCTAAATAATCTGCTTCCGCTGCTTCTTATCTAGATAAATTAAAAGATCGAAAAGCTGCTGCAACCAAAAACAAACGGCGAAAACGGTGCAAGCCAAGAAGACGAGACTCAAAGAAACAAAAAAGAGGGACAGAAACTCGTCGCATCTATCTGGCGTGTATTTGGTCTTGCTCCGCCCGACGCCGTTAAACGATACGAGATTCCTGTGGAACGATCATTGTCCACGCTATCGTCCCAAGCCGTATAAACAAATGGCAGACGGTATACGGACTGCTTATCGTAATCGGGGTAGCTTCTTTATTTTCGAAGATATCGAATCCAGTTCTGTGTGCGCTTGTTTCAAATCGCTGACCAAATAAACGGTAGCGGCTGCACGTGGGAAGACAGATAATTTTCACGTTTTTCTGTGTGGTCTCTTGCTGTGACATGCATGAAAAGTGGTTATTAGGTGCGTTAGTGGTTAGTGGTTAGCTAGTTTGATAGGCGTTTTTTTAAATAGTGGATTAATGTGATAATAGTAAGTAATAGATAGTATAGATTATACAGCATTATCAGCAATTATTGTAATTGTTTACATAATTTTTAACTATGAGAATTCTGTCTACAGTATTTAATACTCTACTGAATAATTAATCAAATTTTTACAATATAATTAGCCACATTAAATCCTTTAACAACACCATTTTTTCGCATAAAGCACAATCGAAATCTATCAATCTTCCTCTATCGTACCAGTTAATTTATAATGAAAATCTCATCCTTCAAACTCGGATCCTCCTGAAGAAAATCAACATCCGCATGCATCACCTACGAACAATCCTTCATCCAAAGCAAATATTTGAAAAACGCACCTCTACATAAAAACGCAAATAATTACCATACAGACAGTCTTCACTACACGAAAAAAGCCAGCTTCCCTTCAACAATAAGCCCCAGAAATAATCCATCGATCCAAACTTTGTTATTTCAAAGTCTCGCTCGCATGCAACCCCGACGTGCAGTCACAAAGGCCTTCCCCTCCTCGTATCCACGTCGGCTCGGAGATGCAGGAGACACGGGGAATTTGTAAGGAATTTCGTTAGAGGATCTAAACAATATCCCCGACGCGACGTTATTGGGATTAGGGTATACCTACACATACATCCAGGCTGGTTTCGAGTCGCGCGCGTATATATCTATATAAGAGGAGGCATCTGTTGCGCTTCCATAAGCAACATTTACATAATCGCCAAGACTCAAGGGAGTTTCTCCGTCTTCTCTCTCTCTTTCTCTTTCTCTCTCTCTCTCTCTCTTTCTCTCTTTCTCTCTCTCTCTCTCTCTCTCTCTCTCTCTTTCTCTCTCTCTCTCTCTTTCTCTTTTCCGTTTCTCTCTTTTTACGCGAGTGTACGTATATGAGTGACAGTCCGCGGGCGTTTCCACGATTTCCCTTCTTCTTCGAGCGCGCGTTGGCTGTACACACGGATACGTCTTTTCTGGGGATGGACCGAGGAGGCTCTCTTTCTTTCATATTTCACGCGCAGCCGCGCCTCTGTCTTGGCGGCGGCGCCCGCGTGTCAAAAAGTCATTAAAGTATTTCGTTGCCGCTCGCGGAAGAGACAGCCTGGATAATTGTATTTTGCAGGCGCATTATTTATGCATTAAGAGTTCTGGGCTTTTCTTTTGAATTGCAATAAGTTTGCTGGGAATGCCGTGATTTCGGGACGATGCGCCGCCGCTGATAGGTTTGAGACACTGCTTGAGTTACAAGGCAAAATGAGATGCTGTTTTTTTCCAGACTGCTGTTTTTAGAAGGAGATTTGAGTGCATTGAATTGTTAAGTAACAAATATTGCAAGTTTCACTAAAATCGTGAAAATAATTCAATATTCTTTGTAAAAAAAAATAAAAAATATAATTATTATATTATTTGTATTTACATAGTATAAAATTTTTAAAAGGGAAGAAAACTTGATAAAATTATAGAAAATAAATGTATTTTTTTGTAACATAATATATGTGTATTATAATCAAATTATCAAGACTTTTTAAATTTTCAATATAAAATCGTAATAAGATAAATTTTATCTTATTTTCAAGATAAAAATTCTAAATAGTTTAAAATTTTAATGATACTAAATAATACTTTTTCTCGATTTACTCGATTTCTTTAAGTACTTTCTGGCTATTTAGCTTTGGTTTGAATTTAATGTTTATCCTTCACCATTTCTGACTACATATTTTATTTTTCATCAGTTTTTAAAAGCATATATTATTAATTTTGTATTTCTGATTATTTAATTAGCATAATTTGAAGTTTTATTCACTTAAGCTTTAAGTTACTTTATTAAAAAATGAAAATTAAAGAAAAATGTAAATGATGATGAATGAGATAAGATAGAAAGATGTTACCCTCTTTAACGGATAAAATCCCATTCGACATCTTCATCGTAGAACTGAAGGCAGAACTTCTCGATATAGAAATGATTAGTCATAATCTTAAAAGCTCATCCATGCATTGATCGATCAATTTTACAAGGATTATCATAACGAGATCACATGTATAGTTCTCAAAAAGCTAAAAAATCCATCACAGTGAACGACTCAATCGGTCATCTTGTGCATTAATTAAGTGGACTATCCCTTCATCATCTTACATCGAGAATAAAGAAAAAGGCTCAGTGTATATAAGCAGGATAACACTGATTCTAGAATTTTTCCACCTGACTCAATTATTTTAATCAATAAAATTTGACATATAAATTTTTACTTTTTAGAATTCTAGATACTTTACAATTCAACCCAATTTGTAAGACAATCACAATTCAGAACATATATCGTAGTTCTTTTTACATAACGGATGGCTGTCATGTAACAATCAAATCTGTACCCACAGATCTTCCGATTTGAGTACATCCGATTCACCCCTCCTGAAAAATACCAAAACGAGAAAGAAAAAGCAAACCCAAGACCGAGCAACTTCGCTGCTAACAGCTCACACCGACAAGTGCGCACAGGCAAGAGGAGAGAGAAAGGAGAGCGACGAGTATTCCCGGCGTATATATATATATGGATAAACATTGCTCTTCGAGGAACTCCGTATGCATAACAATGAATCCCCAATGCGACTTCGCCCGCGCGTTACAAGCATCCTCTGCCGGCTCGTATATGGTAGGCTCGAGTCCGGACGATGTCGTGGGAGGAAGAAGGAAGGAAGGACTCTCTCTCTTTCTCTCTCGAAGAACGTGGGAGGAGAAGCCCGCTAGTACGTGATGAGAAGGGAGAGGAGAGCGAGAGTGTTATAATTTGCATGTAACGCCCGCGCGAGCGCGCGAGCCTCAACCTGCTGCTGCCGCTCTCTGTCGCCTCTATGCTTGTCTCGTCGTTGCTGTCATCGTTTCGCATAAAGTCTGTACATCTTCGTTCTGGGGTGGGTTCGTTTTTGATTGCCGAGTTTCATTAGTTGACGGTGCAAAAGATATTTAAATTGCAGCGTATGTTGTATGCACACTTTGCATTCATAGTTATTATATAAATACGTA
>JAPYZA010004845.1:0-14525 GCA_030522685.1 Eupelmus azureus | reverse complement strand
TTTTTATGTAGTTTTGCGATCGTTTTTTTGAGGATGGTTCGCTGTTTGGTATAGAAAGTATTTTTGCGTAATGTTTCGATTGACTTTCTGACGTGTGCGTATTGATCTGATTGGCCGGCAGCTGTGCAAACGATACGCTCTTCTAAGTTTTCCGCCTCACCTGCTGTCAATGCGAGTGTGCCCGCAGCGCGCGACTTTATTTTTCTTTTCAGCAGTGCAAACGCGAGTCTATAAATAGAGGCGCTGAAAAGCGACTATCTTTTTTTTTCGGTCTGCCGTAAACTTTTCGTCTGCTGCGTTTTTTGGAAACTTTTCAATTCTGCTTGACTCGACATGTAACTCATGTAAAAATTGACAAAGCATGATACTGTATTCATTTCTAACGTTTCGGTATGGTTTTTTCCTCGTCTAATCAGAAGTGTACATTTCAAAATTTGAACAACTGCGAGAGAGCTAGAAACTCTCTCAAAAATCTACACACTCGAGTAGAGATTTTTAAAAATAACACTCCCCTCGCAAACAATTTCCAGCGATTCCCACTTCAGCGTAACCGAAATCACCCGCAGCAAAACAAGTCCTCCACATCGCTCGTATCCACACATCCACTATACCAGTCGTCATCGACGTTTTCGAAAATTCCCCCGACGTCACACCTGCTCATCTCTATATTTTTCCCGCAGCCTCCACGCGTGTCCGCCTCCATATAATCGCCGCGCAAAGTCCGCGCTTTGTTATCCTCCTCTCGATCTTTCTAGATTCCGCGATCGCTCGGGAGGACGCGGAAAGAAGAAAAACGAGAAGACGGAGAGAGAGAAAAAAAGCGAAGAACAGCCGATGCGGCGAATTATCGGAGCGCGACCTTCGCCGGCGATTCGCGCGCGCACCAGAGCTCGCAACGCGGTGATTGAGGTCAAATGCGCCAAGTGTCGCTTTTTTCTCTCTCTCCCAGTCGCAAACGTCGATTTTCCGCGCTTTTATGCCGCGACGTCGTTTTTTTCTTCTTCATCTGCATCACGCGCCATTCAGACTCTCGCCGGCTGATTCACGAGGTTTTATAGGATCACGAGACTGCACAAAGAATGCATAGTAAAGCCGATGGGTAATTTGCGTGCCTCTCTCGTTCGTCTTGTTCTTTATCTGTGGGACAAGGCGACTGCGCGCCTGCGCGCCGGTGGACCGTGACCAAGTGACCATATTGCTGGATTTATGGGTCTGGCCGACGCCGCCAAAGACGAGCGAGACGTTTTATTGGCGTTTTTCTGTGAGTATAGAAGGAGAATCGCCGAGGTCCGCGCGATGAGCTGTGCGTGCGCGCGCCTTGGCCTGAAGACTTTTTGCGAAAGTTTATACGCAGACGTCGCTGGCAGTATGTAGAATTAATAGAGTCCGAATAAAAAGTCTCGATTTAACGATTTAACTGCATACACAGCTTTGTTTCAAGCGCGATCCAACCGCACCTTAACCAGAGTAAATCGGCACGTCAGAGTCCCCTGAAAGACGCAGGCTGCACACTCATCGGGCGACAATCTCAGCGTTATCCCGCGCAAATCCCCCGGCTTTCACTTCCTCTCTCGTGCATCAGCTGGGAATCGCGCGTCATTTGGCATATTAGTCATACCATAACAATTCGAAAGCTAACGCGCGCGTGCGAACTGACGCAACCCGCTCGTCTTGGCGAATTTCCTACTCTCGCCGTGGGAGAGATCGTTAAGGACTCGCGGCTCGCTGCATTAGTCACGTTATTTGTGTATGTTTACCGGGAGGGGGGACTAACGATGTCGCGCTGTCATTAGCGCCGAGGAGTGCGCGAGAGGGCCGACGTTTAAATGGCCCGGCCGAGCGGTAATTGTTCTTGGATTGGTCTTTGATTGTCTCGGGCGCTTGGCGGCATGCTCCAAATGCGTGGTGTTTGGATGGGAAGGAGAGCTGAGGGAGAAAGTGGTTTGATGGATCGATTTGTGGAGTCTGGTGTTTTTGAGGCTGGTAGGTGGGTTTTTTTGTGGGATGGAGATTGAAGTTTATTAATAAAGTTGCGTGTTTGGATAAGAAAAAACCGATGACGCGAAAGAACTAGAGAATTTCTGTTAACGATTTATCAGAATTTTCAAAACAAAAAAACACTCTGAGCCATCGGTTTTTTCCTCAAACAAACTCACCAGCGAAATTTCCCTTCCCCATCCGAAAAGCCAGTCCACGCATTTCAGCACCGGTGCATAACGACCCTTTTACACTCGAAAGTCCGCGTTAATTCCCCCCCGGCTCGCTTCGCCGAAAGAAAGACATTAGGCTCGCAGCAGAGGAAGTCTTTTTCTCCGCGTCTCTTCATAATAAACGAGTATTCCGGTTCTCTCGCTATACATCAGGTCAAGCGCTTGTATATATATAGTTAAGCCCGCTCTCGCGTCGCTCGCTTGCGCGCACGCGTCACATGTGTATAAATTAACGATTCTCGCGTTTTATTGCATTCGTGGCTCGTCGTTATCGTCGTCTTAAATCTACGTTATAATATCAGTTTGTCTAATACGATATATGGTACAGCGTCACTTTTTTTGTCGATTTTTCGAGCTGGCCTTTGTCGAAGCCACGCGGTCGGCATTTTCTTCTTTTCCTTACATTTTTTCTTATCTTTAGACAATATTAATTCCAGCCTCGGCGCCTCGCTTCTACGAAACGATCGCCGACACATACACTGCCGTTTCTCTCAACTATTTACACCACATCGCGTCCAACTTTCAGATCTTCACCGTCTTCCAAACCCCCACCAACATCCATCTTCATAACCGATCGACGAGCCTCTCACACCCAGCCTTTAGAATGAACTTTACCGATATGTTTTAGAGTGGAACCACCGACGATTCCACTATACAACGACATCTAGAGAGACAGAGCGAGCCTCGCTCGCTCCGCAGCTTAAAGCCAACTACACAACGTCCGGTCAGACTCGCTCGATCTCCTCGATCTCCCCGGGGCGCTCGGCGTCCTCGATCCCTCGCCTCCCGTCCGGCGGCCTCGTCCGCCTCGTCCTCGGCCTCTCGCTCTCGTGCGGCGGCAGCAGCAGCAGCATCAGTCTCGTACCCAGCAGCCGCGACTTGGCGACCAGCAGGACGTGCTTCTACGCGGGCGGCCTCGGCTGCTGCTGCTGGAGGTTAGCCACCTGCTGCTGATTGTTGACGCCGCTGCTGCTGATCGGTAAGGTGATCACGTAGATGTCGAGCTTCTCGCCGTTACCCTGGCCGGCTGATGGTTTGTCCTGGGCGAGGTCGGCGTAGTTGACCGAGTCGTAGGGCGGCGGGGCGAAGAGATGGTAAGGCGGGGGTGGCGACTCGGTGACGACGGCCTGGCCCGAGGCGTTGATGACCTCGCCGCGCTGGGTGTAGGGGACGGTGAGCGGCCGGGCGCCGCGGCGGCAGCACCACTCCGAGCAGCTCACGATGAGGAAGAAGGCGACGAGGCCGCCGAACGAGCCGATGTACCAGACGATCGACCAGGGGTCCAGGGGGGACTGGGCTTCGCTGCCGTCTGGAACAGAAGAAGAGGGGGGGTTGAATTTTTTTTGTTTGGGTTGGTGGATGGTTTGGTGTTTTTTTTGGTTGGGTTTACGGGGTGGTGGTTTTAGTTTTAGAGCGGGGATCGAGGTAATGAAGCTGGGTTTGTTGAAGCTTTCAAAGTACTTGATTAATTGTAACAAAAGATTAAATAATGGAAAAATTGTGATTTTACTTTTTTAATATGCTTAAAGCTGATATTATGTAAAAGTTTGCTGCTGCAATATTAAATGTTTGCGTCAGAAACAATTATTGATAACAAACCCTTCTGCTAATAATAAAAAAATCTATTAAGCAATTATTGAATAACTAACTTCTGACTGACTCATGCCTACTTATCTTTTTTTCCTCTTATACCCAATGCGAATAAAATAAATTGGAAAAAATAAGGTTAAAGCAGCTTTTACATTTTACCGAAAAACTCAATTTAGATGACACAGCTAATTATTCAAAGTGCACTAGATCAAATTCAGCTTTACAATTTTAATTACCCTCACATTTTTAATGAAAATGAAAATGTAAAAGAAAAATACTGAAATCAAGTACTTTGTTCTGTTAGTAATTAGAACATCACAAGTTTAATCTTTCATCTTGGTCAACTTTCTGCTGTGAAAAGTAATTTTTATTTATTTAAACTCGAAATTCATCTTAATAAAATTGCACACAATACTACGTTTTAACGTGATAAAGCTGTATATTTAGTTGGCTGTGCAATTTACGAGTTAGATGTATGATACAATAAAGCCATGATGAGTGTGCTGTCTCTCGTCGCATGCAGCAGTGTCTTCGCACCTATGTTTGCCCTTATTAACACGGTTACGTTTCCAGAGAAAGCAATTTTCGTATTTTCGCAATTTCATATTTTAATAAGCAAATTGCGAAACTCCCATTCAAAGATAAGGAACCGCTTGAAAGATTAATGGCATTATTTATTATTTTAAAGTGTATGAATCTTCGAATAATTTATTAAGTAACTAAAAATAGTAAATAAAAATCGTTTGATATATTACGAGAAACACATTGTAGTCTTAACGAATGTTTCCTTGAATCTATTGTTGCTATAAACTTTACCGTTTTCTACGAATTTAATTACATAAAAAAATGTCCACTTCTCTGTCTCACGAGTTTCGCATTATACTCAGATTCTTCGTCATCGAGGATAAATTCCATTCCGGGTAGACGATCTTTTATCGGATATAGGATCCTGTCTTAGTCTTTTTATTAAGGAAACAGATTCTAGAGATTTACATTTGATGATGCAGGATTCTTTTTTCGGAAGATAATTAAATTTCAATGTTAAATTGACAGTTCATCTTTGTGATTAACATGACGATAAAAATATTATTTTTTCTAGTAGGTGATTTTTAGACTTAATAGATTATGTAAGTAATTATTATAAAAAGTTATTGTTTTTGTTTAATTATGTCATATGCCTGTATTTATACGATAAAATATCATTTACAGATACATAACAATTTATCATCAATCATAGGTGTAGTTGTGTACGAGCTAATAATTACTATCCATCATAATTAACTAACATAATTGATCTGTTCTCTAATTATTGTCATTTTAATTGTGTTACACAAATAAATTCTCGTGCAATCTTTTGATCCTATATAAAGAATTAACTATAAACTGTTTAAACTAAAAATCCATACAGACTCAAACTGATTACTCATATAAAATTACCCAACTCTATTGTTGTAAAAGGTATATATTTAAATTTCATAACGACCCGCGCGTATATACATCCACTGAAATGCGAATACACGCGAATGTTAACAGATTACACAACTGCTAATGAGGACAATGGACTAGCGAAAATTGAACTGGAAAATGACCTCTCGTAAATTATAAACGCGGCTCGATTTGACGAACCGCAGTTACAACACCAGTCTACCAGAGCCAGCCAGCGGCGACAGTGGAAAGGAAAAATTTCAATATACAAATGGAGCTCGGGCGAACTTTAAAGAGCTCGCGTCTCTTGTTAGCGCAAAGTGATGAAAGCTTGGGCAGCGCGGCGACAGAAAAAAAAGGAAGAAAAATTGCGGATATTAAAGAGAACTGCGCTAGGAGGCGATAGCAATCGAAATTACGATAAAAATTGCGCGATGACTCCGGCGTTGCGCGGAATTGCAAAATTACGGGTAATTTTGGAATTTAACGTACTTCTTTTTTTTCATCTCTTACAAGTTAATGCAAAGTAGCATCGAGCAGTCTATTTGGATAATGCCGGTATAAAAAATTGCAAAGCTGTGTGTTTTCTTCTGTTTAAACAGAACGCCACGTAATTTTCATTTACATATTCATGCATTCCCGTATAACAGGTTTCTTAGCGCTTCTTTCGTTACAGGCTCTCGTTTGAAACAGGAAAATTTCGGACCCGGCGCGGAGAGCGCGCCGCGTTAACGTATTCATAACGTTTCCTCGCGGGCGACAAAGATATCAAAGCAAGTGTTAAAAGTAAAAGAAAAAAGAAATATGAAATAGTACGCGATGAGTCTGGGAAAAAATCTCGAGCTTGCAGGATCTTCGAATGCGATAAACCAGTTTGTGCACTTAGGCTGATGAAATCGCATTAAAAATAGCGCGAGTCTGGTGAAAATTTACCAAACATGACGATCGCGGAATAAATTTGAATAAAAATCAACGTAAATAAAAAAAAGCGTTAATTTTAAACCATAAATACGTCTAACGACTTTAAATTACCATAATCTCCGAAACAACTTAACCGCGTCGACGAGATACAAAGTTTGAACTTCGCTGATGAAATCGCGCGCCGCGAGGCGAAAAATCCTGAAATATCTGCGCATCAGTCGAGACCAAGAAACGCTTATTAACATTCCCGCCAGTCCCATATCAAATTCCAAGCGGCTTCCGCGTTCGTAAAAAATCCCGGCGCTTCCTCGCAATCGCCCAATCAATTAGAGCCGCCGCTAAATCCACCTATACTTTCCATCCCAAAGTCAATCCCTTCCCAAACACCTCTCTAATTCATCAACAAACCCATCTCTCTAAAAACCCTTTCCTCCTCTCAAAAAACGTAAACCACAGCGTCATCCTGCACCTGACCGCCCGATAAAAACCCCCTCCCCCCGTAACGAATCGATCCCCAGTCTTCCTCTCTCTCACCTTCACCGGCAAAAATCACGCTCCGGCAAACGAGCCCTCCGAGAGAGACGGTGACGAGGCAATTAAGGGGGGGGGGGAGGGGGACGTGCGAGTCCGCGGCTAATTCGCAAGAAATGGCCGGCGCGCGCTCGCAGCCAGAGGGAATCATTATTGCGCCCCTGGTCTTACATGGCCGGATAGGTATTTCCCGAAATGGAAACGAGGGCCGCGCTGCTGCAGCGCGGCGGAGTAGCCTGGGATTAAGCGTCCGAGGAGAGTTAGCCCCGGCGCGAGGCGTACATGTCCTTGCGGGGGAGCTCGCTTCTAATCTGATTTTATTGGATCTGTTGCGCGAGCTGGCTGGATAGCGGGTCGGGGTTTTTATGGGGGTTGTGAGAGTATGGCTGGGCCGGTGATTTTGAGGGGATGGGTGGAGTGGGTTGGAGAGGGTTTGGTTTTTAATATTAATATCGCGGTTGGTTTAATTAAAAGGGTGGGTGGGAGTTATTTTATTGTTGGAGGTGGGAGAAGAAGAATGGAGTTCGTTTTTTCGATCGTTTGAAGGTATTATCTTTTTTTATGTCGTAGGGAATAATAAAAATGAATAGATATTGGTGGAGTACACTTGAAGAAATAATAAAAAGGAATATATGCATTGCGGCACTTAGGAAACTTTTTACTGTATATTATTGTAGCTTAAGTTTTGCGGAGTGCTCGGAGCCATCTATGCGGGCGTTTTTACGCGAACAATCATTTTTACTATACACAATTTTCTAACTTTTATCATTCGAGATTAAAACTGTCAGTGTTCATAAATAGAGAGCCTTTTAGTCGGAATAAGTTTTTTTCGCGCAAAAAAGTTGTGTAAAGAAAAGAATAGTAGAAAGTATACGTTTAAAAATCATCAAGCTAAATTCCTTCTGCTATGTAATCACAGATACATCTTCGATTCATCATCGAGGCAGAAACCAACATTAACACTAGCAATGAAACACTGCAATTAATATCAACACGCAAAAAAGAAAAATAAACCACAACTTTCATCAACCCCCTGACTACTAAACCTCCACATACCACCCCCCAAAATCACAATAAAAAAAATTTGTTCAATCACCGCCTCTCCACCCCTCCGGCACTCAAACCCAGCCTAATCCTCAAGACACCACCCTACAACACTACCCACTACACCAACACAAAACAAACACACTAACACACACACATCGAGAACAATTAGTACATTAACCCTTACCCTTACCCCCGCCCTCGTAAAGGCCAAACGGTGGCATGTACACGTGATAGGTGTAAGTAGTAGTGCTACTCGGCAGCTCACCGTCGGACATGTCCTTGCCGCTCGCTCGGCCCCTCTGGCCTCCGCCCTCCGACTCCTTCTCATCCTCGTCGAACTCGAACACGTAGACGGCCGCCTGCTCCTGCTCTGCCCTGCGCTTAGGCAGCTTCGGCTGCAGGTAATCCGCGTCCGGATCGTCGTCCTCGTCGCCGTCGCTCGAGTTGGACTCGTCCTCGGCCGAGGCGGCCAGGGCTAGCCGCGAGCTCAGCGGGCCCGAGCTCTTGTCGGTGCTGAGGCTTGGCTGCGCGGTTGGCCTGTAGGTTGATAAGCCGTGAGGGTATCCTGGAAGAAAGAAGATTTGTTAGTTGATGGTTGGAGATTTGGACAGTTTGAAGATTGGGGGATTGTGGTTGAAGATTAGCGCTGGCGGGTGATTATGAGTTTCCTTGAAAGTTTTGTAATATTTATTCATTATGGACGGGTTCTGTACGTGATTAAATAAAAGTTGATGGGTGATGGGACTGGGGGGGGTTTTATTAACGCGGAAGCAGCTCGATCGGATTCGATGCTACAGTACCGTATGCTAATCGCGATTTCCATAATTTAGGATTTTAACGGTACGCCAGCGGAATAATTTTCGATTAATTAAAACTTATTCGGAATTAATTTGTTTTTTCATTCTGTTTCGCTCGATGATGGGTATATCTACGCTTTGCGGCCAGACTTAACAGTTCAGCGATAAAGTAAAAATAGATTTATGGGCGCGCGAGTGGCGTTACGCGCTTGTGCAAATTTTTTCGAAAATCCTTCAATGTACACAAGTGTTTAAAAAACATATTTCACCCGATGACATTTGGCCATTTCAAAAGAGCTCGCCCGGAAGCGCCGCGCCAGCGAGTGTGCCTTTAAAACGTTGAACCGTGACGTTTTTCAAAAGAGCCAGTAAAAGAACCTTCTATACAAACTTGATGCCCAGCGTAAAAAAAAAAAATAATAGTAAAACCCCTCAATCCCGTATCGAAACCCCACCACCTCCACTAATCACTCGCATCAACCTAATAAAAACCTACCACCCCCCTCCGCAAAATAAAACCCACCCCACCTCATTTCTACAAGCCCCGCATTCAAGAAAAATCTCAATAAACAGGCGCAGTCGTCATCGTCGAGCAATCGAGACGCGTGCGCCACTTTAAAAAAGCTCTCGCAGCGCTCGCGTACACAATAAAGCTCGTGCGCGCTCGGCGAATTGAGAGCGCCACTTTACGTCCACGTGTAGACGCAGTGCATAGCATCGGCGGCGCAGCCAGCGCATAGCGGCGAGTGATTAAGATTTATCGAGGCTACTCGACGATACTTTAATCGAGCTGCTCTCTGCGCGCCGGCTGCGCGAAATCTGCCTGAATTAGCGGCGGTGAGAGGCGAGAGCCGATCTGCCTGGAGGCGCGTGGATGCCGAGTGATCGCGGGTAAATCGTTTGACTTTGATGAGAGGCGATGGCTTCTCGGAGCTTCGGCGAATGACGGCGGGAGTGGTTTTTTTTATTTGATTTGTTGATTTTTTGATTTTTGTGGTTGATTTGGCTTGGTGTGTTCGTTAAGTTTAATGTAGCGGAGGTGTAGTTTTGGATAAGTGTGTTGAAAAACATTAACGCAGATGCAAATGATATTCTTAACATTTGCATTAATGTCTTTGCGCGTATCGAAAATTTAGCTTCCACTACATTTGCATTGAATAATTTAACGCGCTCAACTCTTACACTGTAATCCCAGCAAATTAGGAAGTAAGTGCTGCTCTAGCCCGAAATCGCAAACAAAACCCATTCTTCAAAACCGCTAAAGACAGCCTCAAACACTTCCTTTCACCGAACGACTCGCCAAGTCTCTATTTTTAAAACGAGAATAAAAGAAAATCATTTCACTCCACTTTTTTTCTTGTTCTCTCAGCGCGAGCACAAAAGTTAACAGCGCAAATAATCAGTTGCCAAGCTAAGCGTCCAGGAATCCGCGAGATCTTTTATTCATGAGCGCGCCCGAGTCCACATTGTATACAGATGGAGCGTCTAATGTAGCGTTATACCAATTTGGTCATCTTCGCGCCACTTTGACGCAACTCGCATCGGCAATCGGCTATATCCGAGTCTGCAGCTGTAAATCGCGCGTAGAAAGCCGATCTTTATTTCTCGGCCGAGAAAAATCGGTTAGTAATTTGCGTTCGCTAACGCGCTTTGTTACGCGCATTCTCGTTTTCTTTATTCTCAATTTTTTTTTCTCCGCGCTCGTTAAAGACGTCCCGAGAGGGGAACGGAACTGTGAGTCGATATAGAGACAAAGAGCATTATCCGCGGAGATCGTTCGAGATTTAATCCAGGCGTGCCTGGTATAACGCAAAAATCCGTCCTTCCTCCTCTGTAATACAGAGAGGCAAGGCGAATGGTAAAAAAAAGACGGATCCTTATAGCTGATCCTTATCGAGTATCGCGGTTAATTTCTTCAAGCGGAATGAATATTCCGGCGCTCTCTAACGAAGATCTAATTGCGCGTCTCGAGATATAACGCGGAGAGCCGGAGGAGAAGTGGAGGGCTATTACAGGCGTCCTTAAAAATGTTGCGCTCATTGTTGGGGATTTCTGATGCGACGCGAGATAATAATGCGAGGTAAAGGCAGAGTTGCGAAATCAATTATACCGTCGGCTCCCGGAGGGCCTTAACAACCCGCGAGCGCGAATATAACGCGGCGCTGTATCGACATAATTTTAACGAGGAATATAAATTACACAATAATAACTTTCTCTCCCCCGCTGCCGATTTTCCAAATAAGAATCCGCAAAAATTCCGGGCCGCGTGTTTAATAAAAAGCCGCGTTGCGACTCTTTCCATTCATTACGGCGCGACTGCGTTGGTATATATAAAGAACAGCTCTCGCAGCCGGCGCTCTCGTCGATGCATAAATTAATACGCAATCGCGCCGCCCGCGGATTATCGCTCTCTCATTATCCATGCACGTGGCCGACAATGAAGCAATAAACAAAAGCCTCGATAAATCGTTAATATCGGTTGCGATTCGCTGTTTTCGTCAGCTTTCGCGGATGTCCGTCGAAAAAACGACGTCTCTCCGACGCTTATCGCGAGGAACGCTCGAGAAACCGGTTTCGGCTGGTTTAGAGTCGTGCCTACCCGAACTCTCGCGAAAAAGACTATAGAGAGGCGTGGCGTGCGGGGCAAAGGACTGGGAGTCGCGCGTTTGTATAATGAACTGGTTGGGGCGGCTGTCGTGGAAAAAGATTTGATTGATCGTGTTTTTTCGAGAACGGAGAAGTCGCATGTGTGTATGTGGAGCTGGGTCAGAGCGGACGGGGTCAGGTAATCGATTCGAAGGTTTTTACCTTTAATGAACGACCCTTGGAAGATTTTTTGCTGGCGGTGTGCATTTATATTCATGGTTTCCATAAATTTCTTGGGAGGACGGAGTAAAAAATTAATTTGCAATTTATGATTTCGTAATCAGAAGCGGAAAAAATTGGAAGGATTTATTTCTCTTCCGGTAGGTGTGTCCGCGTTTTGAAAACGCCTTGTAAAAGAACACTCGAGTTCTCTCGCGTAAAAGTCTAAGATCGGCGCGATCGATCGTTTATCGGATCACCTTTTAAAATCAGATCTCTGATAATATTCAACGCGAATGACTCATCGGCACGTGAATTATTTCAACATAAAAAAACCTCCGTCCTATTCTAGAACGAACAATACCAAACCAGCACAAAAAAATCGATATTTTACCAAAAACCAATCTATTAATAGCCACCTCACCTATAAGAAACAAGCCTCACCTCGACAACTACTCTCTCGATCTCTCGACTGCATAAACCTCCTAGAAAGCCACCTAGCAGCAGCTTTCCTCCCAAAGACGCCGCGACTTTTTCCGCTTCTCCAGGCTCGTACATATACCCAAGGCATCTATACGAACCGGCCGAGTCTAATTATAAATAAAACGAGAGAGAAAGAGCCGCCGAGATAGAGAAATTCCAGCTCTCGAAGGCCGCTCGCGCGCTAAAGAAACGTGCCACTGGGACGAGCGAGGGCTTCCCTTTCGCCGAGAGTATGGATCATTTCCAGCGCGCGCCGGCATTGATTCAGGCCTTCTTTCCTAATATCGGCATTGGCGCGAACGGCCGTCCAGTCACGTACGCGCGTATACCTTCGGCCGCTCGGCTACCTTTTTCTTTTCGACCTGCCCTCGCGGCCCGCTGCTCTACAGCTCCTTCCTTTTCTCCTTCTCCTCTGATCGCCTTCTTTGCTCAATTTATCGATGCGCAAACAGTTTTTTTTTTGTTCGCTCTCCTCTTTTTTTATGGGAGGGTCCGCCCGATAGTCGTAAAGTATAATGTAATTAAATTCGTCGGCGTTGTTTTGCGATTTACGAGGCACGGGACGTGTCGTGTTTGTTTGGGACGTCGGGCGCGCTGCGTTGTTTAGGAGGCGATGAAAGAAAGGGCCGATCGGGTTCTGCGCGCGAGCTTTCGCGTCGGGAAGATTTAGTGCTTTATCTCTATTCGAGTGTGTGTGCGTAGATTTTAATCTTTGTTTTGAGGCGCGGATGAATTTGAAGCTTTTATTTTTCTTTTATTGAGGCTCGGGTTGGCTGGCTGATCGAGCTGCGGTTGCAAAACTAATTCTGCCGTTGGATATAGAGTGTCAAAATATCGTAAGCTTATTATTGTATGCAGATGACTCTTACAATTTATCATGCTATAACTCATTCGCTTCGTTACGTGTATTATTTGCGATGCTGATGATAAAAGATGCGCACGCTGCGTTTTTATTGAAACACACGAATATTTACTCGAGTCATCTTTAAAAAACAATGAGCGTAAAATACAAGTGCAGCTATGGCTCGCAAAGCATCTGGAAAAAACGCGTAAAATCGGCAGCGAAAACAGGGATTACCCAGATAACGATCTTAATTAGCAGGAGTTCTAGAAAAAATAAAAAAAGAAGCTGCGGCGAATCAATAGGAGAGGGAAAAAAGACGCGAGCAACGTTTGCGCGTCGCAAACAAATAATTATAGGTATGCACTTTTAGCCGGAACGCCGAGCGCGCCTCCGATAAGGATTAGGCTTGAAAAGTGCGATAAGCCAGTGCAAACAGACGGGAAAAACGTGGATACTTATATACTCGTAAGGTCTGCGTTATCTATAATTGCGTCCGAGTGATTTTATTAATTCTGTATATAGGTGCGTATGTGTGTGTATATGGAGGCTATATCGTCTTGTACTTCTTCCTGCGTCTCATCGCACGCGCGGGTATAATAAATTCGATTAAGCGAGCTGCAGGCTAGGAAGTTTAGCCGTGGCTGGTGCGAAATCCGATTGTGTTGCCGATAGGTTTTAATCCCATTTGCAAACTGAGGCGCGCATTATCGGTGATATCGAGATTTTCTGTTGCTGGCGTTTTGGATTAATAGTGCGAAAACAGCCTGGTGGTTTTTTTTGTGTGGTTGGAGTAATATTTTGTCGTTTGAGAATTTTTTAATGTATACGTTTCCTGTTTGGCTATCGGAGAAAATTAATCGTTCAAATCGTTTTGTTTGGCTTTGCATTGATTCACTTATGCTGAATCGATAAATTTTATCGTAATATTACTTAGAAGAATAAAAAGCTGATTTGTGAATTTATAAATATAACTTTCACGATAATGCATTCGTACAATGATAATAATCACGTGATGCCTTCCAATTAAATTTAAACTTCAAAACAATTAACTTCAAAAACTCCTGCAAAACAAGAAATTAAAAACCACAAATATCTCACTCCTACACACTCTCCTCTCACTTTTGCAGCAGCAACAGAAATTTACCAAGTCTCCTCGCTCCTTAAAATTTGAATATCCTTATCAGCTCCCCGATAGAAAAAGCAAACGCCTCTCTCACACATCCAACTTCTCCAACCATAAAAACTCCCCGCCAACCTCTCCACAAAAACACAACCGATAGAAGAAAAAAAACACAAAACGCCTCGCCCGCATTTGAATATAAACAGCTCGCGCAATTATTCCCTTATGCAACAGTCACATGCACTCGCGGATAAAGAAAAAAAAGGAACAAGGCCGCCTCGTATCGGGCACCTCGATACGTAATCAATGGGCCATCGGTATAATATGAACCGCTCGCCGCTATCGCTTCAGCTTTTTGCCGGCCTAATAGCCACGCCCGGCTCGTATATGCTAATTTGCCGCGGCGCTCCAGCCGAGGCGATGCATTATTACTTATGTGCACACCCACGCGGCAAGTCTGCTCGATAGCGGTAACGAGCCTGTCTCCGTCCGGGAAGATCGTTGAACTGGGTCGAAGATATTTCGTTTGTCCATTATTGCGGTAATGTTTTTCCATTTTTTTTTTTTAATTTTGGACTTATGAGAGCGTTTGCGTGAAGGATAGCGGCTGAAAATTATCGATCACTCGCAGGGGCGGTAATTATTTTAGCGGGAAATCCGTTTCGCATTTATCATTCGGCGAAGAAAGGAAATTTCATCCCTTTTTTTGTCCGCCTACCGCGCGGAAAGGTATTAATGGCCCTGCGCTCGCG
>JAPYZA010004844.1:0-23379 GCA_030522685.1 Eupelmus azureus | reverse complement strand
ATAAATAAATAAATAAATAAATAAATAAAAAATAAAAAATAGAAATATCGTTTTATTTTTATTAAAAATTATAAGATTACGCAAAAATTATCCTTTGGCTCGAGAAGGCAGTCCTGCAGAGAAACCATTTCAGGACAAGAGAGCCAGCGCTACCATTACGAGTAAGGGAAAAGCATTAATGTGAAAAAGCTATCTGCCCTCCTTTAAAAATTCGGTAGTCTAATAAGAATCGGCAAAAAGCGTTAGTCGGCGCGGGATTGGGAAGAGGCAAAAAATAGTGAAGACTTGTGTAAATATTTTTGAAAATAATTTTATAGTTTTAGAATTGCATCTTTATTGAAACTATACAATTTAGTTGTTATTATATATAAGAGACGTGAAAAGTATACTCTAATTTTTCGATAACCTGATTTTTTCTAGTAATTCCTTCTTAGCCAGGCTCAATGCTGCACACTTTAGAGATTCTCTGCTATTTTCCATTTCATAATGCTGATACAAACATTGACAATCAAAGCAAAAATCTTGATCACCAACGCTTTCGACGACACGGACGTCCGAATTTAGCTGTTGCAGTCAACACTTCTGCCATCCACCTGGATGAGTTTTTCCCGTAGTCCGTCCGGATAGAGACGACAGGTACGGAAGCGTCGACAATTGCTGAAATCATGCGCAGTCTTATTAGATAAGCAGTTGCCTGTTACTAGAAGGAATCCACTCTCAGTCAGATTATGCACGGCCATCCATTATACACGCTCCGGAATTTCGATGCCAACATTCAATTTCACGTTAAGGTCGGTATCGAATTGTGAGAAGCGAAGGTATGTTCTTTTAGGTTAGTTGAATAACAGGAAAGACAGTTAAAAATACTGTTAAACAATGAATTAAAGTATTGTAATTTATTGTAAATAGTCTTTTTTTAATCGTTTAGTCAAGTATTTATTACATTTTTCAATAAGTTTCTTAGTCATAATCTCGAATGTTTTGGAGTAAATAAAGTATGATGTTCAAAATATATTGAAAACTGAGATAGAAATTTATTTCTACAAGTAACATAAATAACAAAAACCATTTTATGAAATATTTATGAAATAAATACAAAAAATTTTAAATTTTAGTATTTTGAAATATATTTTAAAACGTGCTGATATATAGAAATATTCCATAACAGCATCATCAAGGATACTTTTGAAGTAAATTTTATTAGCGTACAATCTCTAACTTTTAAATATGCCTCGTCGTAATAGGAAAATGTGCAGAATACAATTGATGGGCATTTGATATAAAGATTTTTGTTTCATAAAGCTGCAACAGCCCAGTTCGTTTTTATTTCCAGCTTGATCCACATGCTACATCATCATCCTAGGGATATCACCGTAGATGAGACTAATTGCCACTTCTAAAGTAACCATTATTTGGTAAAAAGGCCAAATCAAAGTTTTGAATTACTAGACAATTAGAAAAGCATTCAAGTTCCAAGGAATTATTTACGGCTTTGTATGCGATTCTTTTGTCTTCAAAATCGAAGATCAGTCTGCTTGTAGCGTGGGTTCAGTTAAAGTATCCATTCGTTTTTGGGCATAATATTTCGTTCCTAACAAAAACATGGAAAGAATGATAATGAATAAATTTTATTTTTAAATTTCGCATTTAAAGTAAGTTTTTTAATAAATTGATTAAATTAAACAAAAATTATTTTTTCAAAATTTTTATTGTCAAGGAGCTTATGATATGAAAAATATGAATACTGGCATAGATAAAGTCAATCATAAGATTAACGATTACAATATAAGAACTGAAAGTTACTATAGATAATAGAAGTTAAAAATTTTAGTTAGCTGTATTAAAATTGATAAATTGATACTTTTAATTAAAACTTATTTATTAATTTCCGTTGTAACATAAAATTTAATGCTAAACTAAATTTGTTACTAAAAATTGTTGTCTTTAATTTTTTATGTTGGAATTATTAGGAATATACGAGTACTTGAAAAAATTGAATCGAGTCGAATACTCGAAAAGTTTGAGCTATGCTGAAAACGATTGAGTTACTCAAAGAAATCAAGCTACTCGAGATGACAGAGTTACTTGAAATAATAAATATAATTGCTACGATTTTTCTGTTATCTTTCGTATGTTATCTTTCGTACGTATTCGATCTTACCGTACACATCTCTAATTGAAATAAATCAGTGAAGTAGTAAAAAATTGTTTTTATGAAATATTTTAGTATGAAATTATAAATATGCATAGTATTATAGCGTGGAATTGCTAATATAGCGTGTATAGAATTATTTTTTAGAATACAATGCAGTTGTATTATTGTAAAGTGGTAACTGTTACTTGTAAGGATCAGGAAATATATAGATAGAGAATTTGTCATACTTTTATCTATAGTCACGATAATGACGTTTCAAAATGGCTTCAGAACTATAGTGTGTTCGTTTATCAGTACGTGCTTGTTAAAGTTAGAAGTGAGGATCAATCTGTGTTAAAAAATTTTGGCTACAAAGAGAATTCGAAGAAAGTTTTTTGACAGTGAGTGTTAATAGTTATGCAAAAATTGCAATTCTTGTATGAACAAATGTTTCGAATAATATTTTTTTGATAAAAAATACAGTTTACCATTATAAAAGTAGCTAAGTACGTTTTTATTGTTTGAAACAGACTACCTTTTTCTACTTAAAACTTTTAATTTTGTCTTCTTTAATTTGAATTTTGATTTAAGTGTAGTCTTGATTTTTAACTATTATAATTGCCTTAATCGCCATTTCGGGTAGTAACCTCAAGTTGTAAATATATAACAAGCATATAGTATTAATTTAATAAAATGTTAAAGATTAATATTAAAGAGAAGACATTTTATCGTCGTCATATGTTGATACTGATGAGATCATCGATTAATTGTAAAGATAAAGATAAACCGGCATAGTAACGTTTTGAATATTTCTCTTCCTTACAAAAGAAACAAAATGATTAAAATAAAATTAATTATCTCTTAATTTTTAATAAATGTCATCATAATGAGAATTGAATTCCTATTTTGAGGTTATCTATCCTCTCAAATGTGATTGCGAATGGCAATTTATGCGATAAATACATTTGTAATTTGTATTCATAACAGCACATTTGCAACTGCGCTACACAACTGACATCTATCCGCACGATTAGTCGATCCCGAAAAGAAATCGGCGCGAAAATTGGTCACATTCATATGTACTTCGTGCGATATTAGATACAATTTAATATTTAATTTATTTAAATATTTTATAATTAATTTTAAACAAATGCGTGATAAACGTTTACAATAGATTTCGATTTTTAAAAAAATTGTATTAGTTTTTCTCACTTTTCTCTATAAGTCTGAAGTTACCATTATTTATATATTACTCTAACAGAAAAGAACAATCGGAATCATCAATGGTGGATAGAAAACTTCTCTGTAATGTTAGACACGGGTAAAATTAAATTAATGCACAAAATATAGTTTAGAAACGACGAATAATTTCGTGATCCTATGCACACGAGTTTGCCCGACAATGAAAAGTACGAAATGTAAAACAAAGGTGTAGCGATTAGGTCCCTCGCTGTGCTTAAGTGAGCCATAAAGTTCTCCTTATACTACTTGTATCATAATATACTATTATAAATTCCTATAATCAAATAGATTTTGTAGTAACTCTTTTAATTACAATTTTTATTACTTGGCTAATGTTTAATATTTTTTATAGATCTCAAATTATCATGGCCGAGTTCAGATTTCCTTCCTCATCAATGCACTTTTTCAGTGCACCAAGTACTTCAAATGCGAGATCTACAGCTGGTGCTATAAATGAGATTGAAGATCTAAGTATGGATAACCTTGACAAAGTTGATTCAATTACGAAAAAAATTCTTCCCATTTTGGAGCTTCTTAATAAAACTGGTAATGAAATAATGAACACCTTAAATAGCAAACATTTCACATTCTATAATAACGACGACGAATCAACTACTATCGTTGCGCGGTTAAAGAAGATTGACGCCTTCAAAAGAAAAACTTTTAAGAATATTAAAGACATTACTCAAGTCGTTTGGGATGATTACGTCGATTGTATGCAATTGGCGGCAAACTTAATTGTTGATGCTGCTCAGTATCAAGCAGAGAGAAAAGAATTAGCATTCTTTCAAAATCGTGTACACACTGTTCATATGCCTCCTGAATTACTGTCTTACCAAATCACTAATTCGGAAAAATCTTTAAAAAGGGTAACTGCACTGAGTAATCGTATTAAAAAAAATATTCCTAAATTTAACGCTAGTATACGGTCATTCAAAAATCTCAGTATTCCTTTGCAGAATAAGATTATTAGCTTCAATAGCGTAACCAGAGATAGAAAAATTACAGAAGTATGTGATTCTCATGTAGATTCGTCAGCAGTGTACAGAGAGTTCGATATCTTGGTAACCAAGTATACTGCAAAATGTAGTGTCGAAAAAAAGACAATGTACAGGTTTAACCCATATTGAAAATAATTACAGTAAAACTTCAGATTTGTATACAAGGAGAAAGTCCTAAGCTAAAATTAACATCTTTACTATAGGACATGTTAAAAACGAGGAAGGGAATATTCGAAGTTTTTTTATTCAAAGACATATATTTAGAAATTCAAACACGTGAATCGATTTTATAATTCATCTAAACGTCTATGTAGCACTAAAAATATTCGAAAGCTTCAATGCTTTTTAAAACCTTTGGAGATTTGTTTATTACTACTTTCTGTATTAACTTTATACAGCAAAGTTAAAAAAATCATTTAAGAACAATTAATAAGCAAAAAATTGAAAAAATTACTATTTCATTAAATTTTTATTTATTAAATATTCTTAAACAAATTTTAAAATATTATTAAAAAAATTAATGGGTTATTTTTCAATATTTGCTTTTTGAATCTATAAATTTGCGATTTAGAGGCACAAAATATTATGATCCTCTAGATTGTCTTTTACAGCCTCATATTGGTCAGCAAAAATGAAGTTTGCGGATTGAATACTTACTGAAAAAGAACTTTTTTAATTTTTCAAACTTGTACTATATATAGAAAATAAGAATAAACAAATCACAAAAAGGATCTTACTTAAAATGAGACTAATTTTGGTTTTCGAAGGGTCTCAAGAAGTTTACATTGATTCAAACTACTAAAAGTATGTATTTTTGCCACAAATATGAATTTTCTAGTTAACTAAAAAGATTGTTTAGAATACAAAATAATGTAAACTTACAGTTGTTTCATTCATATTGCATATGTGATTAATGGAATAGTATACTTAATAAAATTTTCACTTATTTGGATGCAAAAAGAAAATATTTTTGAAACACAATTTTACTATAAAAATTGATTTAAATAGAAATTGTTTTTAACTAAAATCTAATTTTGTAAAGACAATGTAATATTGTAATCGTAACATTATACTTGATGCTTACCAGTATTTTGAAATTGAATTATGTTGTCAAATCACAAAATTCTTTGGATTTTTTATTACTTTTTTTGTATCCAAATAATGTAGTTAAAGAATTAAAAAACTAACAAAATCTTTTAAAATAATAGATTGTACGTTACAAAATGACATTTTAAAATAAAAATTGCAGTGTTACCTGCAATATGATATATTTCTTTTGTAAACAAATTATTAACTGAATGTTTATAAATCTATTATTTTTAAAGATATTTAAATATAGTTTAACAAATTTAACAAATGTGGCAAGTGAACGTGTATTACCTTAAAGTAGAACATAGGTTAAAAGTCTTCCTTAATACTTCATATTTTCTTGTAATTTTGTACAGTTTTGTATTAAAGTATAAATAAAATTGCACTAATTTAACAGCTTGCGTAAAATTGTATTTACGAAACCAAAATCTACCCTAAATATTAAATCTTCACTACTATTATCATGACTCGTTTAAATGTTTATGAATTGGAGATTTTTAGCAAACAGCACTCGGCCACTCGCCATCAAAAAGCGTAAAATCACGCCTAATCGATCACAATGTCTGTCGACAATAATAATTCAGATCCACAAGATCGAAGACGTCAATCTCCATGATCGACGCTGAGGCCTCGATACTTCGCATCTAATGTTCTTTTTCTGCCGGCGGAGGTCAAGCATCTGCGAAGAGTGAAAGGAGTGCGGAGCGAAAAAAGGATCGTAAAACAAATGCAAGACCCTCCGGCAATGTCTGAGCAAATTAATTCAACAAGGAAGCGGGTGCGGCCAAAATTTGAACTTGACTCTCATCGATGTTATGCTAATGCTTCCGTAATGGTGATCGATTAGATCATAACGATGCTTATCAATTATGTAAGTCTCCTTGCTAGAGCATTAGAGGTGCATTGTTCTCTGGTGGATTCTATTTTTAGATCGGGTGAATTTTAGAATTGTAACGATATCTTTTTTTGGAGAATTGGAGAAAAATTTATTGTACAATATTATTGTTGAATAAGATGTAGTTGTTTGTTTAAATGACTGATTTTACGAATTGCTAGTGTAGTTATTGCAAAGAAGAATTTAGAATTTAGAATGAATCGTTTTTTTATGTATATATTTATTCAAATAAGTTATCAGATAAACGTTCTTTTAAGTATAAAGAAATCCATATAAATACAATGTTATAGTAGTTTTATTACATATGGGTCAAACACTTGGGATACAAGTATTGCAAGGTGTATTTTTTGACGATAATTAATTTCATCTTATTTTATTTGTACTGTGCGAAGGTTAATTTTTACAAAATTTGCAGGAAGTAAACCGTTTTAAAAAATACTGAAAAATTGCCTCGTAAATTGGTTCATTTTTTTATTCATATACTTAAACTTTGAATGTTTACGTGGACGTACATTTTATTCGATTTGCTTTAGCCGATGAATCGATTCAATTAATTAAAAAACACTGTTATATTATGCCTTGTATTATAATATGAGAGACTAGTTAAAAATAAGAAAAAGAAAGTTAATTATATTAATTCACGAAGTTGTAAGTATGCTTTTCTTTTATTTTGCTTAAATTTAAGTTCGCGTTCTAAATTATTTATTGTAAGATGAACTATTCTGATTCTTGCGATAAAGATCTTTTAAAATATAATAAAAAACATAGGATTTCAATTGATTTTTAATCAGACCAAAAACCTAAAAGGTATATATTTATAAATTATCATATTTATAGTAAAGAAATACCATTCAGATACTTTTAATATTATCAATAAAGACTATCGTATTAATAAAGCCTACACTTATGCAACTACTTCACTCGCACAAAACTCCATACAACTATATCCTAGGCTCAAGTCGCTCTCATTTCATTAACCTTTCACAAAAGATCCAAATCCCCCCCGTTAGCAGCACTTCAACCACTACCTTTCCAAATTCACTTTCAACCCATTTTCTCAATCTCCACTCAACCCGTCGCCGCCTCGGCACTAAAGAATACACGCACTGCGTAATAAAGGGTTGAAGATAATACACCGATGATTCACGCCCAGCACTCAGAAAGCGAGTAACAAACTTAAAAAAAAAAAAAGAAAACAGCCGCCTCGCTCGCTTTACCCTTGACTCAATTTCCAGGAGGCAAAGGCGAGCGAGGCTCTTTCTCTCTCTCTTGCTCTCTCGTCAAGGCGTTTCGCAGGACCAATGACCAGGCGCACGCGCGCGCGCAAGACCTTAAGCCGCGAGCCGTCTCAGGAAAACGAGCGAGCGAAATGCGGCGATGAAGAAAAAAAAAGAAATGCAAAGCCGGCTTCCTATGCTCGCGGCGCGAGGGCGTCGTCTATATAAGAGACCGGCGAACGCGGAACTCGCGGCCAGTTACGCGCGAGGTGCCGCGACAAAGGCGTGTCCGGGGAACTTTTGTTGATAGGTTTGGTGATCGTTGGGCTGTGTGGGTTCGTGGTTCTTTGGTGTAAGTGGTGTTGTTGGGGGGTGAAGAGTAGTTTTTTGAGGATTGTCCTGTGGGTGGTGATGGAGCGTTGATGGTAGAGGTTGTATGATTTTTTTTATGGTGAATTCTGACTACTTTTTGTTAATGATGGAGTTTTGGATTTTTAATTTTTTATGGTTTTGTGGTTTTAATAGAAAGTGAAAATTAGATTTTTTAGTGAATTGTTAGTTATTACTTGATACACGTTGAGAAAAATATTTACATCTTAATTGAATGCTTAATTATAATGTTTAATTGAATCAGTTAAACCTTTATTGGTTAAAAAATTTTTTAAGTAAACCAATTAAACTTTTATTGTGAAGACAACATTTTTTTCTCAATGCAGATTTTACGTTCTTATACTTCATGTTATTTTGAATGCAAATCACTGAGTGACAAAACGAGAGCTTATTGATTTATTTCATAACTTTTGTTTTGTTTTGATTGGAACTAAGAATTTTAGAATTTTTTAATTTGTATACATTTTAATGTACTAAAGATTTTTTCAGTTTTTATTATAACACGAGCTAAATTTAAAGTGGTAATAGTAGTTTTGACAGTCTACTCGTAGTGTCAATACTATCGAAATGATCAGCCGTACGCTCTGGCGATGTTTATCTATTAGAGGAGTTTCATTGTTAGAATGTCAGTGCTGTATTATCGCTTGACCGATTCTGGTTATGGGTTTATTTTAAGTACGTGAATTTTGAAACAAGTTGTGTAAAAAAATACTGAATGTTTCATAAGATTTTCGCAACATGTAATCAATTTCAGAAACATTTTTAAAATTATATATCTGTTTAAAAAATGCAATCCGTAATATAGTTTTAATGTAATAATTAATTATTAGAATTGACTTTTTTAGTTTTTATTTTTCAATGTAGCTTTATTTAATTTTTTGCAAATATTCAATCCTCTCTCTCTCTTTCTCTTTCTCTCTTCCCTATCGAGTTGATGTACAGAGTATCATCGATGAATAAAACTTTTTATTTTATTTATTTACGGGTTTACTCCTTTACAAAACTGCTGCTACGTAATTACAATGATTAGGATCGCAGAATTTTAACATCAGCAGTATAAATTAATTAATTCACTTTTACATAAATTACCTACGTATTATTACTATATTATCGGAATTTTCCTGAGTTGATGATCTAATTTTAACATTCTTTAAATTTATTTAATTTAAAGAGCTTCATTATAAGAGAGTTATTCATATTATAATTAAATATTTTATTTAATATATACATTGAAAAATTCAAAAATTTCAGAGCAATCCATTCGTTTAAATAGGTAACCTATGAGTTAATAGTCTTGGTTTTTTTAGCATCATTAATTTATTTATAAAATAATAATAATATATTATCCCTACAACAGATTCAAGAATAAGCATGTTTTATATAACATTATCATAACTATAATCAGTTTTATTATCGTATTTTATTTTATATATTATTTTTGTAGCAAGCACATATACGAAAGTTCTGTAAAATCATAAAATTTAATAAACAGAAAATTGAGCGTCAGCATTAAACACACACCTTATCCTCGTAAACCCACGACCGCCTCGCTTTCAAATGCTCACGAAACCAAAAAACAATCCACGCAACACGCCGCGAGATCCCACTCGTAAAAAATCTTTACGAAATCCAAAAAGCCGCTCTCATTATATCTCCCTCGATCTTCCCATCCACATTACACAAATACCCGCTCTTAATTAAGATAAAGAACGAAGTGGAGCTACCTTGCGCGCCGAACGCGTCAACACCCGATCCCCTTGAATTTAACGAAGTCGAGACAATGGCCGCGCTGAAAAAAAAGTTGCTTGCATCATCGGGATCAGTGTCAGAGCGAATTACGAAAATTACGCGGATCGCCGCGCGCGCGGCGGGTATATATACGTGTATAAGTACACGTAGCCGGTGAGGAGGAAGAGCGCAATGCCGCCGATGGCCCGAGGCGAAAACAAGCCGTTCACCTTTCCAAGAGAGCCATGCATTTCCGAGGCTTGCGGCTGAGAGGACGCCTTGGGCTGATCGGGAACAATGCGGCATTGATGCTGGGGTTCGGCGAATGCGAGGGTCGGAGTTCGTAATAAATGGAATGTTTACCGGGGAACGTAGAAATTGGGAATTTCTATTGAGTTTGTTGTGTGTGTGAGTGTCTGTGTGTGTATGTGGTATGAAGTTCTGATGCAATGGTATCTTTTATGCAAAAACTACAAAAATGTTTTGAAATTCTGATCATTGATATACCTTTTGGCTCGTAATGTAACCGTGGGGTGGAAAGAATGTTCGTTGTATTATTGCATACGATATCAAGATCGTAAGATTTTTTTGAAATTTTTTACTTTATTTTGAGTTGTTTGTTCCTGAGAAAATCGTGAAGAGATTATCTTTTTATACATATGAATATTAGTATTTTTAATTTATATTAAATTTCGATGTAGTAGCAAATTGTAAATCAGAAATAACCAAAAAGTGGTTAGATGTTACTCAAAATAGATAAGCAATTGAAATGGATATTATAACTTTTAAATTATACCAAAATCACTCACAGGCAATTCAACTAAATATAATATAATAATAATTTAATTACTACACAACAACAAATTAATCTCTCCATTACAATTCAACAGATCATCTCTACAAAGTTCCACAAAAAGTACATCACTTCTTTAATCCTCTTCTTCAACCTTAAACAATTTCTTGGACTCCAACATGTTCCGAGCGATCGTTCTGGTAGCCCTGCTGGGAATGTGCCTCGCGGCGCCACAGTTCATAATCAGCAATTCTCTGCCCCAGCCTCATCCGGCTGTCCTCGAGAATGACCTTATGGAGGCGGCACTGCCGGACGAGCTCAAGAACGATTTCTACAAAAACCCGCACATCGTTGCAGCTCTGGCTCAGCCCTCGTGGTTCGGGCACAAGGAGGCTCAGGTATTTGTTGCTCAAGTTTTTGAGGGTACGGGTTATGCGGTTTGGTTTTTGGAAAAAGTTTTGTAACATCTAATTTGGAATGGAAGACGCGTATTGTGATGTAAGCTTTGGGGATTGTTGGTAATTACGACGAATGCAAATGCTAATTTTTTATGAGAAGGTTTGCGTTTGGGTGTCTTTGTGTAAGGTATTTTGCATTACGAAATGGTGAATATTTAAGATTGATTTGCGGGAGCAAATAGTTTTAATTGACACTCAAAGTTTTTAATTAATTGGATACTTTATCTTTGAAAATATGGGTTCTAATCTAATTATGAGTTAGAAACACTAATAAGACTAATAAAATGATACGGCTTTTATTTTTGAGGTAAACTACATTATTTTTAGAGTAAGTAGAATATATTATGAAATTAACGAGAATGTTTGAAATTAGGTAAAATTTTGGGTATGTGGTTAGAATGAAAACAATTTGGTAAGCCTTACCTTTTGACTATTCAAGGTTAATTTGCAAACAAGTAAGTTACATAAAATGGGTAAAAAAATTTTTAAGTAAATATATAATTGTCATTTATGTAGCAATCTGTTTGCTCAAAATCGTAAAACCTCTTTGTTATGTGCTCAACTAAATGTATAATTTAGGTAATCAATAAAAAATAACACAATAACCGTAACAGAGAAATTGAGCTTTTAATTAAAAAAACAAGAAAAAAACAGAAAGAATAATTCCGCTTTTAATTCACAATAATTTTCCGTCTGTCACAGGTAACCAACCGCGAAACCGACATGATACCACGTGAAAAAATCTTCCACATTCTACACAACGCTGGATTCATCCGCAGATAATTGACGGATATTTCACAAACGAAAAAATGATGAAAGGAAACAGTGAAAAAAATTTAACGCACGCATTCTCTCGTACGCGTATGAAGAGTCAGTCAACCATTGATGCAGACGGAAAGTAAAAAGACACGATCTCATCCGTTGCGCGTAGCGCTAACTTTATTTATTTCCATTACTTCCATTGCCATTTCACTAGCTTGGAAAAAGAGAAAGAAGCAGCGACGAGTGAAGTGGCGTTTTGCGAATGCAAGTATGACTGAGTTTATAATGTTAAAATTAATACTGTAATATTTGTATTTCGTTGTGAATCCCGAGTATAAATAATGTAAATGAATTTTATAATAATACGCTCTCATTGTAATTAAACGGATTATGTAATTATTAATAGTTTATATTGATTAGTTTAACTTTTCATTGTTATTATACATTAAACAATTTTGCATTTTCGTATAAAATGTGTTAGTTAAAATTTATAAATGTAACATAATAAATATTTATTTCTTAAAAAGAAAATATGTTTCCTTTTAAACAGTATAAAAAAAACAAGTACACCAAAGACATAAATACATTCTCAGAAATCAAACGCTTTCACTCCTCACATCCTAATCGATTTAGCAAACATATACCGTCATACGCGATCGTCATCCACGAAATACCGGAGATCGGCCGTTTACAAAACGCGATCCTCAGGAAAAATCGAAGGGTACACTTTGACGAAACCCGCTGCCATTATTACACTAATATTCGGCATGTGTGGTGACGCCACGCGGCGCAACGGACAAAATGGAATTATGCGATGCATATTATAAGCGAGTCTGCATATATATACACATTCGCCGACACGAGTGAAAGTGTCAAGCGGTCGCTCGGTGCGCGTTTTCTCGCGAGCCAGCGCTTAAAAAGCAGCCGCGCTGCAGCTGCATTTATTGATGCGGGTGTATGGGGAAGCATGTGTCGGAGATAGGGTACCTTAATGTTTATTTATGCGTGGGTGGCTTTAAGCGAGAGTAATTAGCGTACGGATAATGTAATTAAATACTTACATTTAGCGATGTGTTGTTGAAAGAAAAATTGTACAAAGCCGTGATGTTTTATAAAATATGGTACAAACGTAGATAATAGAATAAGAGAACTCAATAGGCAGAAAACAGTACAAACTGCGAAAAGTCTTTACCTGAAGCACATATTTAACTAAACGACTGGACAAACTTAGTAGAAACTGTCATTATGAAATATTTAAAGCCTACAATGTTCTTCAGATTTTTATTTTCCGACTAAACCGGTTGTGCATAAAGTTCCCTGTATACATTCACGCATATAGAAGCACATACGCATGGTCTCGTGACCGTTCTAGTTTCAGAGTCCTTTGAAAATAGTTATTTCGCGCGCCGCTGAGTAATTTACTCTGTGCTGGATTAAGTTACGCGCTAATGGCGACAAAGTAAGGCTGTGCTCCCAATGACTCAAGTTATAATCAGCTTTGTTTTCTGTAACTGAACGAGGGTTTTTACAAACGTTTGTCGATGATACTTACATGATAATTATTGTTTTTTTTGTAGAAATTGCTATATTTTTAGTTTGACTACATAAGAATTTTGAAAAATATTTTATTAATTTTATAAAAATGCACAATCGTACTGAAAAATAATGGTGAAAATATTTAATCTAGTATCACCTCTAGCAAATATACTGTATAATGCAAAACTAATTTTTCGAATAATTTTAAGAATCTTTTTAAAAAACTTTGTGTAACCAAATTAAAAAAGTAACAAAATGAAAAATAATTTTATCGCCAATGCAATTTATTATTACTGTTATTGAAAGAACAATCTCATACAAAATATTTTTAATATTTAAATGATAGGATTAAAAAAATTCTTTTTGAAAATTATGTATTGTGAATGAAATTATTCATACGAATATTAACATTCCTATATTTTAACAAAACTTGCTGTTTCTTTAGAAAAATACTTAAGTCTACATGTTAAAATGTAGATTAAAGTGAAATAATAATAGAATAATAATTATACATATTTGCAAATTTTAATCTAAATGCAAATATGTAATCTGATCGGTAACTAAAACCTATACACGTTATTGACAAATGCATATGATAACAATTACACTGCGATACATTTAAAATATGAAATATTTAAAATCGATATAGAAAATAGAAACTTTAGTATTTTCACGATTTTATCAAAACTTTTCTCTAATTTATATTAAAATCAGTTAATAATGAATTACTATTATTACAATATAATCAATTAAAAATCTTCTGTGAGAAAGGAAATCGAGTTGTTATTATGGTCCTCAAGCTTTTAATAGTAAAAGATTGAACGGTGAGTTAGTTCGACATATTTTGCTCCCTAATACGTCACTAGCAATGGATTTTTACTGGAAATCCCGGAGGCGATGAAAGTAAATTTCACTTTAGATAATACTAAAAATTCTATTTTTGAAAAACCACATTGTTGATAATAATTTCTAAAGAAACTCACCTTATTTACATTAACTTCTCCAACTAAGAAATAGTTTAAACAATCTCTACTCTAACAAACAAACTTTATAATAAATTATCCAATTCCAAGTATTCTTATCATATTACAACAAACCGCAACGAAAAAAGTCAAAGCCCCCGACCAGCAGACAAAGAAACTCAATCATTTTCGAAAATTCCAACGCAATCGATTAATTGAATTCAGCGAAAAGCGCTCTAATTAAAGCCCGTAATTGGTCGAGCGCAGAGAATCATCAAAAGTTAATGTGCGCGTACGTCCAGAGCGCGGCAAAATTCTTTGATCCAGTTTAGCCGACTAATCTGCACAAGAGCTGCGAGCCAAGCCAGCCTACGATACACACGGGGATAAGATGGATCCTGGAGATTTCATTTGGCCTTTACGGACTACCCGTTATTACTTTTCGCGATGTAATCGACTTAACAGAAGCGGCCGGCGCTCTCGTTTCACCGCAAAATTTTTCTGCTTTGGCGCAACTTTCAAAATGTCCCTTATGGTTTTAGCTGTCGGGTGTAGATCGTGACTATTGATATGGATAATTTTAGTTTTATTATCAGGGATATTTGTTTTGATGGTAAAGTGGTAGTGTATAATAAAATGTTACTTTTTTCATAATTTTATTTTTAAAGAGAGCTAAATTTAATCAAAATCTTTTGAGGTAAATGAATTCGATGGTGTTAAAATAATTAAGTTGTTTTTATTTTTAGAAAAGTTGTGAAAATATTTATACTAAACTTCAAATGTGTTCAATTATTTAGACTACATCACAGCTCTCTTTACTTCGTTCATGATCTATAAAGTTTACACTCGGTCTTACAATACCCAACTGTTACTACTAAACACTGCAGTGCACACTCCACTAGACAGTGCTACAGCTTTTCAAATAACGCAATTAAAATTTTATCATACATACATATCAATTACAGTCACGGTCATACTTTGTTTAAAAACATTGTAAATGAAATTGCTTAATCATCCACATTAACTTAATAAAAAAGAATCATTTAATTAATAGTTATTTCCTTTTAGAAAATATTGGATCTGTATAAACGTGCTATCCTTTCCATTTGCTTTGCTCTTTCTTTGACTCCTTCAGAAAGTCCTTATACTCGTCAAGATAGAAAGGCGCAGTAAACCATACTATAACTCGCGCCGTTTTCGCTAGCGGATCCCTCGCCGTCTGATGGACTGCACATCGCTTGCTCCCCCTGTTGCGTTTTTCGCTCGTACATATATTTACAGTATAAGCCAAAAGTATTTGAGTTGAACGAAATTGTTAAGTAAACTTTAAGACTAATAATTATATAGAAAAATACATGAGTGAAAATAATTTTTATAATTTTTTACAGTTCGTGTGAAAATTTTGGTACAGTATAAATTTGTAAGTGCCTTAATTCATTGTCAATTTTTAATGCTTGGTATACATTTTTGTAAGCTGACGCCTTTTGACGAAAACCTAAATCACGCATAAAATAAAATAAAATTAATAATAAAATTAAATATATCACAAAAAATATATAAAAGGATAAGAAACAAAAGATTGAAGAATCATTAAAAATCCAAATTAATCCAAAACTACCACACCGACGAAACACCAAAAACTCACAAAACCACTATCACACCCTCGCTCATCTCTCCCACACTTCAACTTCCATCTCGCCTGCAGCTCTCATCCCGGGAAAATACTTTTGACCGTAACTGTCCACCGCTCACCCATACCTGGTAAGCCTCTCCTACCTAAATCCACGCTCGCTCTAGCACGTATATACGTATACATGTATATATGTGTGCATATACCTTCGCTCGGCTGCTTTCTAAATCGGCCGCTCAGCGGCGGCGGCGGCGATTTAATCTGGAACGCATCTTGGCCGCTACTGCGCTGCCTCTTGCCCAACGCGCGTGTGCATTCTTCCGATGCGGGGCCCGCGCTCTGCTCTCGTTTTTGCGCGCGCTGAACTTTCGATCCTCGGGACGCTCGCGCGTACGCTCGCACACGTATACACGTAGGCGCCCGCAGAGGAGTGTTTATGTGCGCGGAAACGCGCGGAAGAGTTTATGTAATTGGATGCGAGGAGAGCTCAGTGGGAACGGCTCGTGATTTTTGCGTCTGGTTTTGGTTTGTTGTGCCGCTGGATGGCTTGCTGCCGGCTGAGGGTATTTTTTTTCGCGGGGGGGGGCTTTTCTGTGTGAATCTTTCGAGGAAGCGGAGGAGTTGGATTTTTTCGAAAGTAAACAAATCCTTTTGTGTAAAAAGGATGCAGGTAGAATGTTTTAAAGGGGAATACGTATAATCAGGGAAAATTGTTGTAGGAATAATGTACATATTGTTAAAATATATGTACTAATATAAAAAAAATTAGCATGTCTTATTAGACTCGGCATGTATCTACTTATCTATTTTATTGATGTATTAAAAAAAAGAGATACAGTTTATGACAAGTAATATATATGTAGACATTAAATATTTAGAAACAATTGTAAATGTGTCAAGCAATTTAAATGATAATTATTTAAATAAATCTAAGTAATTTACTCTACAATACAGCTGACAGTTTAAATTTAAAATTGGTAATTTATATATGCAAGCAAAAAAATATTTTGCGAAACACTTTTTGCTGGAGTTACATACAAAAATATTGAGCATTTTCTTAAGATCGTGTCAATGCGTGTTACGTAAATGAAAATAGGAAATTCAAATCAGGTGAAATGTTTCATACGGAGAACTGGATGGATGATTCTGTAGTGTTACGTCTGATCTAATATTCATGCAATCTGAGCGATTAAATCACTTTTGGCGAACTCCAGCGCACCTTCTGTTTGTTTCTTTTCGTCAGAATCTGGGTTCCAAGAAAATGCAATATCTTTTCAATTAAGAACAAACCCCTTCTAAATAAATTACAAACTGAAACTAATTATTGTATAATACAATAATGAAGTAATTCCCATGAACTATTTTCTTCACTAAAATCAATTTCACAAAAGCACTCTATATACATTTTTTGGGTATTTTCAGTCTTCTGAATAACCATAAGAAAAACCGATAATCCACTCCAATAAACCCCGCAAAAGTAAAAATAGCCAATTACTTAACAAACACCCCGACAATCAAGCACATAAACGCTTATCTGCTAATCAGCCCACCGACGCTCAAAATCACCGTGCGAAAATCCCCGCAAAGCCCGAAGAAAAACGCAATCACCGAAATAGGAGCCCAGGACCCATTACCTCAGCCAATTTTCCCCGCATCATCGAAGCATCTCACTCTCTTCCAAAAAAAATCTCGCTCCGCTTTCCCAACCGAATTCGCCTGCACAATCGCGCGTATTATAAATCCGAGCGAAAACAAATCGGCCTCGTTAGAAGCGCGGATGGAGCAGTTCTGCCTGGCGCGAGAGCGAGAGTGCGCCGGGCAAGAGTCGGAGCTCGCACACACGTGGGGATGATCCATATAAGTAGAGCCGGCTCGCCTCGGCATCCCGCAGATCCTCGTTCCGTTTCTCCACGCCAGCAGCGCCGCGAGGGCTTGGGCTGCTGGAAGTTTTTTGGTTTCGGTTGTGCTGCTGACGTTCTTTGTTTTAATTTCGTTGTGATGCGGTTGTAATGGTGGGGATCGAAGGATTATGATTGTGCGATAGGTAGTTTGGATTTTTGTGTGGATAGTCGAAAGTTATTTAACCCTTGGGTTGGCTGTTTGCTTTTTTTGAGATTTGTTTTTGATTCGGTTTAAATTGGTATTATGTTCGGTGGAGTGAAAGTGATTATCGTATTAGATTTCGTTTTGAACCAGTATAAGCATGTTTTATAAAAGAGAAATGGCTTGAAAAAGGAAGTATACTAAGGGTTAAATAAGCGTGGAAATATGATATAATCTCAGCTTTAATCTTGTATTCATTAAAAAGAATAACTTACGTTTTAAACTGCAAACTGTATTTACAGTGTCAACCGTATAGTTTACGTATACTACAGAAAATCTTCCAGTGCCGGCCGGTGTGATAGATCATCAGATGTTTTAGACTATATACAAGACATTATTGAGCCCCCTAATCTTCGTATCAGTGCTCGTGAGTTTTGAATCAGAAAACAATGCGTCGATGTCGATGCTTCGAATACTAAAAGGATAGCTATACAAGGTTATATATCCCAAAATTTATATCTTTCTAGGTGGTTATTGGCTTTAGATATTAACTTAGTAATGTTTGATTAACAAAATTTAGCGTAAAAATTAATTGTATACAGGAACAAGGTTTTGAATTCTTTGTTTCTTTTGTGAAAGGTTCATTGAACCGAGCTTTTACGTTGTTTACTTTTACTTAGTATTTATTTTTATGAATTTTTTAATGCTCAAAGTACAACGATGCAAGGTTATGGGCTTTTTTTATTGAATATATTTTCTCTACTACATTTTACAAAAAGTATTTAAAGAAGAAAGTAACTTGCTGCGGAGAAAGCATCAATTGTTACTTTCTTCGACATTTTTCGCCGACTTGTGTAAATTGAAATAAAAAAAGTTCTGCGAAAATGAAAAGTCTAGTGAAAACAATGTGTAATTTATCTAAACTGCCAATTACTTTATAAAGGACTTAGAAAAAATGTATATAGGAAATGAGAGCCATATGTAGAGTTGCATAAGCATTGTTCTGTATATGTTAGACCTTAAGATATTTTCTTATTAAAATATTTGTTTGTTTACAGAAGAAAAAGTTTTTTCAAAAACAATGATAATTTATGAGATTAAATATTTGTTGGTATTATATCTTTTGACATAAGTAGCCAATTTGTGTTTTAAATAAACTCAACTATTCGCAGATAACTAGCAAGTAGAAGATGCATGCAAGATAACGTCAACAATATATCTTCATTGGAATAAATGCATCCTCTGTCGATCTAAGTACTGTTTAATAATACATATTTGTTTGTAGATGACTACTTGTATTATATAATTGACTTATATTAGTTTTTCTCAAATCATTACTCATAAAATTGATCGAATATTTTAATTTGTATATCTGAGATTCTTTTATAATACAGAAACCATTATCTACTTAAAAGCTATTCTAAATAAAAGAAAATCATTTGGATAAATTTCTGTTAACATAAATATTTTCTTTACAACTAAAACCGCAACGAACAGAAAAAAAAGATAAAAAAAATACTCATTACCATTATAAACAACCATCTCATCACAAATAGAAAAACCACCCTGTAAAACCCTCCTATCCCTTCAAAACCACCGAAAAAAAAACACCAAGAAAGGTAGAGAAGACAGAGCGAAAGGCCGACGAACGGGCAAGCAGCCTCCTTCGCTCGCCGCGGACGATCAGCGGAAGATATACGCGGTATAACGGCCCGCGCCGAGATACACATCGGCCGTACACGGAATATGCAAGGTTTATGCAACTCTCGCTCTCGGCGTTATGGCCGAGCGTTTTCATTGAAATGTTTAGGCGCGAGGTGCTCGCCGGATGATTTTTCGCGCGTTGCGTCAGCTGAGGATGGTGATTTTCAAACGGGGATATATGTGGGTTAATGCACCGACACGTGTGGTGTCTTGCAGGGAAGCTTTGGATTTTATTGTCGGGGCAGAGTAGGCTAATGGAGCTGGTTGTAATTAAGAATTGCGTAAAATGGAGAGGCGATTTTGTTTTTACGAGGACTGGTTTGAACGTTAAGATTTGTTGCACGAGGAAGTTGTTAGTTAGTGCTATCTTTGGTTTTGAACTTTGATAATGATAGTAGTTTTTCAGTGCAATACTGGCTTTATACGCACCGCCTGCTTTTACTAATTATTTTTATCGCTGCCAAAACATTGAATACATTTAACTTAATAACTCGAACTATTATTACCCCGCAAGTTTCTAACGATAATATTACGAAACAAAACTGAATTTACCTAGAGGCCATTTCAGGGCTGAAAAAAGAATGATGCATTACTACATCGAAAACTACACCGCAGCGATTACATCATCCTGATACTTTTGTCTCGTTCCCAGCTCACAGCCAGCCCAGATGGCGTCGACAGTGATCAGCGTAATTGTCATCATCGCAACATCTCTCGCCTGCATTTTCGCCGAGCCGGTGAGTTGAATCGCTATACGACGATTACGTCGATACGTCACCAGACGCGCGCGTCTCGTTTATAATTGACGAGCCGCCCACGAGGAGTCGATTTTCAAAGCTAAGCGGCGAAGACAAGGGAATCAATTACTCACGCTGGCTGTTTGAACGCTGGCCACGCGTCGAGATTTTTTTTCTTGCGAAACGGGTAACCGGCTATTTTCTGAGTGGTGTGTGTGCAGCTAGGAATGTGCAATTGCCGAGTATGAGGCGGTGGAATTTGAGCGATTAGTGGGCTTTGGCGAGGGATATACTACCGGTTGAAATGGTATAAATTTTTTGGTATCGCAATTAGTTAAACATCGGCTTGTAAGGGAGATAATTTGTTGTAATGAAATCGAAGGATACTTTTTTAAAAAGCTTAGGCTATATTTATTGTGGTATGATTTTTATGCATAATTTTTATTACATTTTTCTTTATTTCTGGAATAAATATGTTTTGTTATTTTATATGTTACATTTCTTACCTAATTATTTTCGCGGATTGTGACATCAACTGTATAGATTAACATCATTGTACTGAAAAAAAAATTGAGTGAACTCTTTCTTATGCCGTTCGTGCTCTTCATCCCGCATCAATCACGGAGAGTTCAGTGCCTCAAGACTAGCGAGAAGGATCCATGAGTGAGAGTATATCTTACTCTCAACATGATTTATGACTAAAGTACTTACAGTGTTAAAAAATCAGCTTTACAACAAAAGTTCTTGTACCTTCCATTTTCTTATTTCTCTCAATTTTTCTGGTGATACAGAAGTCTAATGTGGATGCTTCTCTAGAGTAATTCAGATTAATTTAATTTAAATCAACCTTATAATTGGCCTTGGTTATCAGGTTTAGTACTCAAGATAACGATATTCTTCAAGATAATTTCACAAAAACTCTGAACAAGATACGGATTAGTTATTAAATAATTTCATTCATTGAGAAGTTTCTTATAAGATTATTCTTAAACTAAGACGATATGTTTAGGGCATCTCATGTGAAAATTTTTCTAAATTTACATCGTGGAAAGAAATCAAAACAAGAGTATTCCTTAGTTCACTACATATTAATTAAATGTGGTTGAATATGAAGTAATCGAAAACAGATAACGAAAATTCACGAAGTTGTAGATTCTTTTGAGTCCTCATCTTTAGGCACACCAGGCACAAATATTGCTTTAAGCGTACTCTAATTACTCTAGAAAGAGCTATCGTATTGTTTGACTGTTTTCAATCTTTAATTAAAAGTTTTATTAAACGACTAAAAAAACATAAGTCTTGGGATATAAAAAATTTAGCTTATAAATAAAAGTGAAATCCATTTCCATAAAAAAGTGTTACGTGTATACTATTAATGAATTTTGTAATCTTTGCACTAATTAAAGTTGGTGCATACAATGGAAACATATTTCATTAAAAATTCATTTTTTATTCATTTTTACAAAATAGTATTTCACGTATTTTGTAAAATTCTTAAATGCAATTTACACCCACTGTATAAAAAAATATTGTTCCTTGCTTCACTCGGCGGTAAACTTGCCCTTGTGAGAGAATTATCTTTCTTGCACTTGCATTTAAAACTATTACATTTATATAAATTCTCAAAATTATAAATAATCCTAAAAAATTCAACCAACTTTAAAGTTTGATTACTTGAATCCATTTTTTAATTTCTAGGATATTATTTGAAATTTTTGCCCCTTTTTTACTATGAGTAGCTTATCCTATATTTGTTCACATAAATAAACTGTAAAATCGTGACGAATATATTTACTGTGTATGAAACTTGTTGACATAAATCATACAATTTCAATCCCCTGAAATTCTGAAAATCTACTTCTAAATTCGTGATCATTAATCTGTTGATTTTCATAATTTTAAATTACGTACTAGTCGTACTATTCCTTTTCAATTTCTATCGATTGTTTTCCTTTTTCGAACCGTCACTGAAGTAATCTTACTTGCATTGCAAAACAACCCCGTATTTACTTCACGACTCTCCGCGCAATATCAAAACAGCACGGCTTGTTTCGATTTTGTCTCTCTACCCGTATAACACATGTCTCACCCATCCGATCCCCTAACTACTTATACAAGTCGAGCCACCATGCCTTATATCTCGCGCCTGATCCAACATAAACCCATCAGCGCGCACGCATGACGCAACGTAGATTTGCAGAATCACAGAACGTACATATACACATATCGAAACGACTTTCTATCTGCTCCACGATACAGCTGAGTCGTGTACTCTTCCTTACTGGATGAGCAGTGCGGGACCGCACAGGAGAGAACGGCTGTCTGTTTATTTAGAGAGGTTTATGGACAGCGGCTGCACGTTTTGTCGTCGTCGTTCATCTAGTGTGCGCGCAAGATGGATGGTTTCTTCTTCCGAGATTCGCGATGTCGCTGCTTTATGGAGACGACTTTTCGTTGATTGAGCTCGGAAGTTGGAAAGTTGATGTGTCTGCGTTGGTTTGCTTGATGAGCTTGTCTTTGAGATTTGTTAAGGAAGTTGATTCTAGTAAGTGTTACAAAAGTATGGAGTGTGATTTGACAGTGGTTTAGAATGAATGAGATTGTTATAAAGTTGAAAGATGAATGCTTTGTTCAGCAAAAATAAATATTTTACAGATGTGCGTTTGTTTATTTCATATTTTTAAGTTCAGTTGTATAACAAAATCTCTTACAATTTTGTATATCCATTATTTATTTATAATCTGAAACAACAGTTTCATTAAAATTGAAACAATATATTTTATTTTATCAATACAGCCGGTTCAAATTGACGAACGTCATCTTCGTGGACTAGAAAGCCACGAGGACCAGGACGCTGAAAATGGCTGGCAGGATTCGGTTCCGGGTCTACCTGGTCATGATTACCCGAATTTGACTAGTATACCAGAAACGTCGTTCACCTGTGCCGACAAAACGCCCGGAGGTTACTACGCTGATGTTGAAACGAGGTGTCAGGTGAGACTTAAAAAGTTTGATGATTTAATGTTGGGAAAACAACCAGTAGAAAAAGTAGTGTGTA
>JAPYZA010004843.1:0-12960 GCA_030522685.1 Eupelmus azureus | reverse complement strand
ATAATGTACTATAATGTATTGTTTGAACTATAATGCAAATTATTGTTCGTTGTATAATAATTATATTTTTTAAGAGTTTTGATTTTTGCGTTTTGTACTACTTGCACTGCCATATCACATGATTGATGGATACCTCTTCATCGATGCACTCCGAGCTTGCGTTGTAATAATATGTTTTATGTTTATTGTTTATCAACTTAATTAAATTAAATTAATTTTATTTAGTTTTCTTGATTACGTAGAAAATTAATATTGTAAATAAAAATTTTTTAAAATCATTAAACATATATCATTAGTTTTTAATTATATAATATCTAAAATTTGAACGAAGTTGTTTAAATGGTAACTTAATTAAATTGATTAAAAAATTTATTGAATGCACGTAAAACAGATCATTTCTGGAAGTTACTTCGATTTCTATACTGCTATTAAGCATTCAAATCAGATAAAAAAATTACTCTTACTCTAAGCCATTTTTAATTGAATTAATCTGAAGCATTGTACGAAACAAGTGCCTGGTTGGAAGATTTTTATCCTTAACTTTCCCTGATAATTTTGTTTTTTGTTAAAGTTAAAGAGTAATAAAACGATATGATAGTCAGAAACATATTTACAATTAAATATTTGTTAGTAAAAATTGTCTATTAGTCTTTAGACAACGCTAGATTATCGTATATATTTTTACAAATTTTCTAAAGCAGAAATTAATTTTGAATTTTAATTTTGATTATTAAAAGAATATCAGACGATAATATTTTCTTTTAAACAAAGAATTTTTTGTTTATTCTTTACCAGTTTGAAAATTAATTGCTTTAGGTAACATTTTGTGCATTTTTGAGCGCTAAGTCTTTTTCTTTTCTGGTCTTCGATGTTATTAATGTTTTAAAATATTAAAAAAAATCTTCTTATTAAATTCCGTAATCTATGATTTCGTAAAGATGTCGGTGTAATTCAAAATTTTTAAAAATCCAACTCTGAAATATACCATGAAACGCAAGACAGAAACGAAGTATTAAATTTCCTATGAATATTAAAGAAAATTGTGTGCGAAAATATGTGTTCCGTAAATCAGAAGCCGCAAAAGTACTTCTCTGAAGCTGAATAATTCATCATCAGAAATAACGTTCCTTTAATCAAAAGAGAATCGCAATTTTAATAAACAAGGCTGCAAATTTCTGCTAAATTATCATTCCGAATTTCACTTCAAAATGCAAGAGACATTAAAGCATGTATTTTACAAAAAGAACAATTATTCATAAGCCTGTATAGTTCATATACATTTTTATAGCTACTGTAATTACTTTTTCTTATGTTTTAAATTCATTATCATTTTTATTAAATATATTCTAATTTTTTTACCAAAATAATCATTTTCTATCTAAATTTTTTTTTATATAAAATTGTTATTAGAATCTTTATTTAGGGCGAAGTAATTTAAACTGAAAACTATTTAAACACAAAAAATTAATCATAATTAAATACTGCCATTACAAATATTATAATATATATTTATGACTTGCAGTGAATGCATTTTAATTAGTTAAAATGTTCTTAATTACGAGAAATATGCAATTTTAAGAATTACGTTTATATGAATGAGAAGTTGGGTAAGCATTTGAATAATTGTTTCCTATTTTCACTTAAATATTCCTTCAAAGATTGCGTTTAAAATACTATTAAACCTTACGCCAAGTTAAACATCGAATAAAATGCCTGTAAAATTAAAACTAACAGTGAATTATCACTTACATAATTACAAGTCAATTTTAATTATTAAAATAATTACTTTAATATTATAATATTCTATACTGACTGCTATATACTTTATAAAAAGTTTAAGTAAAACTTTATGCCAACCAGGAAATCGATGAAGTCTTCAAAACATTCGTCGCAATACGTCTTGGCCTTCAATGCTCAATCAAATTCAGGTCAACCCGCAGTTTCTTCCTTGCCATCGTATCGCATCCTAACAACTAGCCAAGCACACAACAGCGCAATATATATACAGCGTCGCTTTTTTTCATCAGCAGCAATCGCGAGCTCCTTTTAAAGCGGTAATTAAAGAAACTAGTCGAACGCAGAAGCGTTTAATCGATCGAACTAATTCCCCGCCTTGCCGAGACCTCAGCTTGTCTGTCGATGGATTTTAATTCCGAACTTTCACCCTCGTTCCTCTCCCCTTTCTCCTTCCCATGTCCTCCTGCTACGAGCCTTCTCTCTTTTTTCTCTCTTTCTCTCTTCGTATACACGAAAAAGGAAAACGATCGTCACGCAAAAAGAAACAAGCGTCGTTTCTCCCTCTCCCCCAATACAAAGCGCGATCGAAAGAAAAGCGCCCGCACACACAAGCCCACGTTTTCTCGCCTCTTTTATTCCAGGCAACGACGATAAGCTTTTCGCATTATCGCGCGCCTAGCCGAGCCTTTCGCACGTCATCTCTCCCATGGGAGCGCCGCGCCTTTTTGCGCCGGCCCCCTTTTTTTCTCTCTCCCTCTTTCGCGGATACACACAAGCGACGTGTTTTCTCTAATTGGGCCACTGCAGCTGCGGGGGCGTCGGCAAAACCCGCTCTCGCTCGCGCTGTGTGTGTACGTGACTTTGATCGACGGCTGCTCTTTTCGCGGCACTTACTCTCTTTTTTTTCGCCACCGTTTTTCTTTCCGCCTCGCTGTTTGCATATACGACCGCGGGCACGTGCCGGACGCGTAAAAATTCTCGCGGTATTTACCGTGAGGGGGGGTGCTTTTTTGCGCGCCGGCGATTTTGCTCGCTGGCTTTGTCGCGGCTTTGGAAAATTATTGTCTTTCTCTTTTTTTGGGCTAAAAGTTTTCTGGAGTTGCGCGGTTTACCTTTGTCATCGGCTGGAATTCGGAAGGGGATCAAGGAACGCTGTGAACTTTTTTCGTTGAGGTGTGGAAATCGTTCGGGAAATTGTGTGCGCTTAGTGATGATGGTGGCGTTAGGTGTTTGTTCAGTTTTGCGTAAGTGTTTTGGTGAATTTAGTGTTGATATGTTAATAAATAGTGTTCTGCATATTGTTAATTATAATAAAGACATACTTTTAAATGAATTCTAAATAATTATTAAATTCAATCAACTAGCTAAACAATAAAAGCAAATACTGATATTTTGCTCTACTATATTAGATGAGAAAAGCTGAGTATTCGCTATACTTAAAAGCAATTATTACATCGCGCTTCAAAGAATGAATAGATTCACGTAAGAAATTATCGCGGAAAAGCCAATTATTCAAAGATTTACAATTTTAATGAAAATTTAAATGACAATCTTTTCACCAATCGATTAACGATTATAGTCTTTCATTTTTAGCCGCAAGATAAATTAGATAAGAATGAAATGAAAAGGAACGAAAAAATAATTATAATTTGTCGAGATAGTTGGTCAAATAGATTCAAAAGTATTTAAAAAAGTGAATAGTACTTAAAACGTAGATTTTATATACTTACATAAATGTTCTTAGGAAGTTTCAGACTACGAATGTTTGTTAATAAATTGAATTCAAAAGTTTATTTTGCAAATATTTTTTTTTAAGAATTGTTTATCTTTAGTATGTTAATCTTTTACATTTTTATATTTTACATTATTATTTTTATACGTAAAATTGGTAACCATCACAAACATAATAATCATTGGATATTTTGTATGTATACAATATGGATAATAAATAAACAAATTATTAAAATCTAAGTGTTTTCTTCATTATAGAAACCGCTTTCTTCATTACAGCAACACGCGCGACTTTCATTATGACACCGTGTTATATTAAACGAGTTTTCATCGAGCTTTCCTCAGCCATATACTTTCACTTCACGTTCACCAAAAAACTATCGCAAAAATGAAAGAAAACTCTACCCGTCACTTCGCGGCTTAGCACTAGCGAGGGACGCTCTTCTTAATCCCTCCTGAAATTCTCAAATTTATACCCGAATCATCCACCAAGGCACTTTCCGACACGGCTAACCCCCAAAGAATCGATTAAAACTTTTAGGGCGGCTAAGTGCGTTCGTGGCAGTGTGCAAAGGATGATTACCGGCCGAGCGTCACCTCGCGTTACGGCGAATTAACGACATTGAATTACTAGCCTTGCACCGGAGCACGCGCTGGCGCCTCAGCATTCCCCGAACGCTTCCTCTAACAAGTTTTCTCTCTCGCCGCCGTATCTGTATGCATCTAAGTGTTTTCGTATGTATGCGTGCGTGTGTGTGGGTATAAATATATATACACACCTGTATACGCGGGCCACAGCTCTCCGTCATAGTGTGTTTGATGTTATCCGCAGTTCTAGTAATTAGGAGTTGTGTAACTCGACGTGACGAATACCGATTGCTCGTCAGCAGAGGCAAAGGGCTGCGGTTTCGATGTTCAGCCTGGCGATGAGTCGAAATCGGTGGTGCACACATTCCTGCGACGAGTTAGCCGACGCCGAGGGACGAAGTTCCGAAATTTTCGGATTGTTGCAGCAAGTTCTGCGAATTCTTTGTGAAGTAACGCGTGATTGGTCAGCTGGGGAATGAAGCGAGGATTGGTACCGTGTTTTGCGCGCTTGATTTATAAAGATTAATTATACCGTCATCTGCAAAATTACGTGCTGGAAATGTATCGAATGATGCATATGCTTGTCATCTGATAAAATATTACATGGTTTAGTCATTTTATTCGATCTTTTCCATGTTTTAATCATCATGAAATACATAACGAGTGTAACGCTAATATGGACAAGCAGTAAATCAAAAATACATCCCGCGATATATCTCGTAAATTTCTGTCTTATTTTATTAAAATCATCCATCATCATAATGTCGAGCAGCTCGCTATCCCTCCGAAGCTCGGCTGCTTATCCGCAAACTGCATCGGAAGTTCTGGCGCTGCTCGACCCTGTAAAAATCTTTTTATGCAAACGCAATCTCTTATGTCTTTTTGAAAGACATCTCCCCCAACTTCGAGGCGCGTCTACGTTTGAGGCTCCCCTCCTCTAACTCGTGGTGGCACGCATCCTCCTACACGTTTGTTACTGCGAAAAATCGATACAGTGCTATATGCAACCAATAGCTCAGCCACGACTGTCGAGAATCGACGCCCACGCTGAGAGACTTTTTTCTTTAGTTTCACTTTGGGGTGAGCTGGAGGTTGCGTAGGGTCGGATTTAGTATTAGGAGTGATATTAGAAAGTTAGCGTGGGTTGAAGAAAGAACGAAAAGGAGAATGAGGATATTGTTACTGTAGGCTATGGGGATCACCGGATGATAATGAGTTTGAGGAATTAGTAATAGTGTTCGCATGTGAATAATTAGCTGAGAAAATGATATTTATTAATTAGAGAGTTGCCATTAATTATCCGGCACGTATAAGTTTCTAAACAGCCAGAAGGTTTAAATAGGTTTTTAAACTATTATAACTACTACATTCTATTTTGAAATGCCTTCTTCTTAGTTTTTAATTTTTAATCTACCAAATAAAATTTAATGTTATTTTGTTATTAGTACTATATAACAGATTAATCTTTGAAAAATATCCTCTTTTACTTATCCTATTCATCAAAATAATCAGATTATCTTGTTATCAAGTAATAAACCTTTCATTATCTCATAAATTTACATAATTTTTTTATCACTAAATCCCTTATCGCTCAATAGCTCTTTATTATCTTCCATATTATGATTTTTTTTCAGGCTGTTGCATTTCTTTTTATTCTCAGATAAATTTCGACATTTTTTTTTATTTCGAATAAAGTCGATTTCTGCGTCATGACTCGGGTGAGTTACTTTCGTAATTTTGTCTTTGATCGTTTTTCTGCAAGCATTCTGGTCCAATTCCTGGTTTGGTTATGCTTACTGAACATCTATTTTACTTTCTCATGTTACTAGGATCTCAGCTCTTACGATATAACGTTTGAGTTTGATGTTTATCCGATTATTCACACTGTGGTGGTCTTGCTCCATGTTGCGAATCATAAACATTCGCGATATTCTCAACGTTCATCATGCTCCTTTGACCTAAGTTTTGCATTGCTTAGTTTCTATTAAAGTTTTACTACATGTAGATTATATTCAAAAATATTGTAAGAAAGATTAGATAAAATGAATAATAAAAATAAAATGATGAAAGTCATTTTGTCAAGCCTATTTAGAAGTTGTTTCATAAAACTGCCATTGGCGCTTCTGATTTTTCCAGTCAACTGGGATTTGAGTTAATTAATTTAAAGCTAAAATGAAATTTTTCAAAATATTTTTGAATAATTAATCAACAAAATGATATCTAGCATATACTTTCTGAGTACAGTTTAATTAAAGTATAACCAATTCAACAATGCTGATTAAAAAATTTTGTATTTTCACCCCCGCTAAACAAAAAAGTAGTATACACACCATGGAAGATAAAATGGCGACTTTATAGCTCGTGTTTATCACTCTCGTCTGTGACTCGGGTGGCAATATAAACGTGCTATGACCTCGCCAATTCTTTACATCTTTAGGTGCGTAATATACTATTTTACGTTATTGTATAAAATTCGATTTTGCGATAAAAAAGTGTGCACTAAATCAAATTTTATAAAATTCATGTCAAAAAATATTATTCAATACATTGGCGATGAAGGTGAATTCAACCTCGTCTGGACTTTTTACCTTCGCTTAAGTCGGACAGAAAGTTCTAACAAGGTTAAATTTACTTTGTTACATTACTGTATCAAAATAATTACTTTTTATTCTATTAATATTTTTGGAATTATGATATAATTGATATTTAAAATTGACATACTATAATAGAACAGATTTCTATAATCATACTGATCTAATGCATAATTTCTATATGTTTTTAATTTTCCGCCTGGGAATTTTTATCTGCCTTTTAGTTTTCAGCTTCGATAATATTCTTTTTCTCTTCTTTCCTTGTACTGTATTAAGCTGTGATCTAATGCTCAGTTTCTGGCTCATACTATTAGAGCTATGGCTTATCGCCTACACCCGACATTATTGACACACTTACTTTTTCTATCGCCAAATCTTTTATCATGAAATGGGATTTCGAACCGTAAGTAACCTATTAACTGTAGTATTTTTATCACGGGTACATAATCATGAGGGATCATTTTTACGACAGTTTATCCAATTCCTAAAGACACCACGATTTTATGACTCTTTTTATGTGGTTCGCACATAGCCGTAGTGTGTCGTTTATACGAGTTAATCGAAGTTCATCTTTGAAGGGCTGTTATTTCCTCTGAAATTCCTCGATCAATTACACGTAATATACTCAAAGGATTACATTTTTAAGTTACAATTTATATTAACAAAAACTTTAAGAAATTAAAATTTTTTAAATTTAACATAATAGTGAGAAATCGAATTTGGAATCTAATGAGAAAAAAAATGTCTTATTTTTTAAGAACAACATATCGTAAAAAAAGAATTTATCATCTTTAAAATATTCCTTCGGTACATTAGTTATTAATGCCCACAAAATTGACCGAAAACGTGTTCAGTTTTAACATTAAATTCAATGTATCTTTAATGCAGGTCAGGTAAACTTCGCACCATTATATAAATTCCGTATAAGTTTTGCTCCAGTTTTTGCATACTTAAGCTATATCGGTGAAAATACAACTAACTTCTTTTTTGTTTATAAACTCTTCATGCGCCTAGCTCAAGTACGTCCCGAATAGATAAGGATGAAAAACGAGCCGTATTTGATCCCAGGTGATGAATCTGCACAGGCGTCCTGAAACTTTCAAGAGGCATATACATGACCCACTTCTATCTCACCTACTGATATTCAAAACAATCTAATGCAAGAATTTCTCAAGGTAGATAAAACAGGAGCTGGCTTTCGCATTAGCGAATACATGAATAATTACCGGGCGAATATTTTGTGGATGGGCGCGCGGGCTCGTTCTGCATTTACATGAAAAATATGCATAACTTAATCTGCGAGAAAAACGTCAGCCAAGTCGGGCGAGTTTCGAACTTACGGCATTAAGCACAAGTTCATTTTAATGTTAATTCACACTTGGAAAAGTACAGGGACTCTTTTTATTTTCTCCAAAAGTCGAGCTTCTCGTTCCCGCCGTGCTCGGGCGTTAAATGGACAATGCAAAAAACTTGCACTGTTTTCCTTTGGATTATTAAGCCGAGCTGAAGCTTTATTTTTTCGATCGGTGTGATCTCTTTGATCTTGTTAAACTGCGTTTAAATTTACATCTTTTAAAGCTGAATTTCAATGGGAAGAAGTTTTTAAGATTAGTTTAAAAAATTATATTTAAAATTTTCTCATATAACACTGGCATGATTTTCTCGTTTTATTTTCCAAAAGTTTTCAACGTTATTGAAAAAATTAACTTAATCAGTTCTTTTGGAAAGTAGGATTTGCAGATATTAATTACTAAGAGAACTCAACGAAAGTTATTACCAAAATGCAATCACTAAATTTATAGGACACACCAAGCGATAATTTAGTTTCATCAATTTTAGGTTGTTATCATCAAGCGCCTAACAATTGCTGTCTACTCTTATTGTAGCTTGTGTTTGCATTTCGTTATGACTAGCCCAATTTCGTCGATCGGCTGAGGCAACATAGTATATCCTTCGCAACGCAATTTCCCAGTTGCTGTGGACGTAACTGTTTAAACAAGCATAGATAGTGAGTTAAATTCTCGCTGGCAGCTATTGTATGTAGATTGAAAATAAAAGTTAAAAAAAAGCTTTGTATACATTTGTATAAACAGTGAATCTCAATTCTAAATATTTCCAAACATATTTCTATCATATTTCCAACGAAAATTCTTTGACCATCAGAAAGATTCCTCTATGAGGAAGCAAAATAATGTGAATGAGTTCTCGCTATTTTAAGTTAATTTCGAATAATAAACACAAATGAATTCATATTATATTTATTGTATATCTTCACTATTATATGGAGTTCGGATTATTGTGGATTGTTTTCTTTACAGACACTTGAACTATCGTAGTTATCTCTTTAACCAAATTTATAATTTTTTCTAATACAACATTTGTCAGTAGCAAATCAGCTTACCTACGATCTAATGAATCGAGCTTAAAATAAATTCATCTTTGATTTTACATTTTACAAAAAAAGTAAGGAATAATCTTATCATATTAACCTCTGACTTAACAAGAAGGTCGATTAGATTATTACAAGTCACTAAACTAAAAGATTAAATTATTATATAAAATTAATATGTTTAAACTATTAATTTAAAAAGTGAATTAAATTATGAAATTGAATACTTTTATATTTCAATATTTTATTGTAAAGAAATAAATCTATAAAAATATATATGTATAAAATTTTTTGGAAAAATAATATTCATTTCTTCTATAGATAAAAATAGTACAAAAGTTTCATTCATATGTATTCAGCTACATTTTAAAGCTTCCAAAGGTATCGATTTAACTTATTGACCCTTTTTCAATACTGTGAGACTCGATAAAATAGTATGACACATTTTATCTTTTGTTTCAAATTTTTATTATCTATCGAGCTTACATTCTGTTTTCAAGGATGCAGTGGGCCTGAAAATTCACTTGTGCGGAACAGATTTGCAGTACTATATTGAAATAAAAAAAATTGGAGTTTCTATCGAACTTAACGTGAATCGATTAAAAGAATTTAAAATGCTTTAAAATTAAACAAAAGTTTTTCAACTCAACTTTAAAACTTAATTTAATAATCTTATATTTATATTTAAAAAGTATGATTTCCACGAATTATAATTTATTAAAATATGCATAGAAGATGACTTTACTATAAGCTAAAACTTTATGTTTCTAACGTTTCATAATTTATTTAATTCTAATTTTCTGTTGATTCTAATATTCTTCTTTCACTTAATTATAAGGATAAAAAAATCTAATAGATTTGTAAAAAACTTGAAATTAGTAAATTCATCGATTATTGGTCGTTCTTAAAATTCATCAATAATTATTTTTTTTCATTCGTACGCACTTACATAAAAAGAAAAAGCTATCGACTCCTCCGCAACGAAATGTCGAATGAATAATAAAAAAGACTCTCTTAAGGATTTTCCGAAAGAACGGATCCCTTAATATTAATCGCAAGAAAATGCAGCAGACATGTTGGTTTTGTGCCACACGGTCTCCCTTTCTCTATCTTTCTTTTTTTATCCAGCAACTTTGATGTACCGCACTCCAGCTCTATTTCCGGACAACAAACTCGGCATACTTGAATATTCTCGGTTACGTTATACGCGCCCTGTGGGAAACTCTAATGCGCGCATTACACGCGATGCTTCGCTTCGCCCATGTATATAGATTTATATGCTCACGCATGTGTATATATGCGGCCGGTGCCAAGCAAAGTAGTAGTCTAGTCGTAAAATAATTTAGCTCTGGTCTAGACTTAAAAGTTTTTTTCTATTATGAGTTTATGCAAGGGTGAACATTTTATATCACCGTTTAGATTGGTTTAAATATGATTGATATAAATTTTTTAATTTTAAACACAAACCAACTTAGAAGATTTATATTTTTCCAATCTTTTTTTATTTATTGGTAATTAAAGATTACACTCTAGACTCAAAAGTGCGAAATCTGGAAGAAAAAAGATTAAAATCTACATTTCGATCTTTATAAAAGTTAAAAATGTAGGTTTTAATTCATAAAGTAATTTTTACTTACTAAATTTAATATCATTAATATTTCTACTGTGTTACAAAACTGTTACAATATTGCTACAATACTGATGCAATATTGTTACAATATTATTGCAGTATTGCTACAATATTGAAACAATATTGTTAAAATATCGAAATAATATTTCTACAATATTGAAACAATGTTGCTACAATATTGAAACAATATTGCTACAATACTGATACGATATTGTTAGAATATTGTTATAGTATTGCTAAAATATTGAAACGAGATTGCTACAATAATTACAAAATATTGTTACAATATTGCTACAGCAGTGTTACAATATTGGCACAATGTTGCTATAATATTGCTACAATATTGAGAGCTAAGTATATACTGAGCTAAGTATATACTATCAATGAAAAATTGCTAAAACATTAGAAATATTTTGGTACAATCTTGCTACAATAAAATCTTTAAAAGCTACAGAAAATGCCAGATAAGGATCTAAATTTTTTAAAGCACCACAGATGATTCTCATAAAAAGGCTAGGTAGTGGCTCGGATTTTGCATCAGAGATTTTTTACCGCGCAGGCGAATTGGAAGATTTACGCCAGCAATAACTGTTAGATGGCACACTGCAGAAAAACACGAGTTCGGCAGATGCAAGATATTCACAAGGGATTATTCGTTGCGTAGAAAGTAGTACTTTTAGTTTTTAATACCTTGCTGCGGTATAAATCGACTCTAGCTTTTGATCAAAGATGGGAAGATAGAATGGACATTTAAGAAAACGAATAATTATACTTGTAGTCTGAAAACGTATGAAGAAAGTTTTATATATACTTATTCAATATTATAGAATGTAGTTGCATGCGCCCTGTTGTATTAATTATGTAATTTATTGAATTAATTAATTTTTTTTTAATACTTTTACATAATAAATTTTAACATTTTTGTCAGTCAGATGAAAAATATTTTTTATACATTGGACAATATTACTATACGTTAAAGCTTTAAAACACGTATGCGGCTTTATCTCCTTTTAAATATCTTGATCCATCTATTTGCTAATCCAACATTTATATAAAACACGAAAAAAGCCATATTTAGACTATTCACCAATAGGTATTTGCAATTGCAATTCATAAATAGAAATGTCAAAAGGATGAGTATACTGTAAAAAATAAAATACTGAAAAAACACCCCATTTCTAAATAAAAACACTCTATGCATCCATTTTCAGAAAATCACTAGTTTACGTAAGGCCAAGTAAAACAGCATTTGTATTTGAAAAAAAGAAACGTAAAAAATGTACCCTTCAATTCAATCCCAGTCGGCTTTGCAATTTTTCTGCCTCAAAAGAGACGATTTTTCGCGGAATCGCTCCCATAGATCTGCCCACGCACCCGGAATGGCTCGCCTGGCTCTTTCGCGCTCAGGACGATATACCATCCATTAGGGCAGAGGCGGCCACGCGATCCGACCTCTAGTATATACTCCACACGCACGTGCATATGCACACACATTCATGCCATCGATTCTCTGTTGCAGTGAATTTCGACCACTTTCAAATACTGCGGGCTATCGGCAAGGGCAGCTTCGGCAAGGTATTATGTTATTCTACTATCTCTCTCTCTCTCTCACTATCTCTCACTATCTCCTTGTCTATTATCTATTAGTATGTATACACGGCTGGTAATGGGGTGAGAAGCTCAGCGCGAGCGTTCTAATAACTTCATTAAGATGCAGCGTGGCTCGGCGTGAATTAGTGTTAATGTTGGTACTCGTTATTATTAATAAAACGAGCTGCGTTCGGGTAAATTTGAGCGCCGGGGTCCTGTGGAAATAAGTTATGAAATTGGTTCCGCTTGGGCGAATTGCGCGAGGCTCGAGCGTTAGACATCGCGCGGATGAATTTAATTGGTTTATCGCGAGAACGGTTGCTTATTGGTTTGCGTATAGTTTCAGCTTGGATAGCAGCTATCGATGCATGCTACTTTTGTACGGCTGGCTTTTTAAATGAACTGAAAAGAATTTAACGAAAGTCGAATTAAGTTTGAAGAAAAAAACTCTGGGATGAATAAAAATAAAATAAAAAAATGTATATATAATTATAAATTCAATTTTGTTAAAAATGTCATTTTATGATTTACAGCTTACGTCGTGGCAAAAAAATTAAAATTTTACTTTTGATCTTAAATGAACCATAAACTTTACTCGGTGCATAAATAGTGTGCTAAAGTTAGAGGGAAACTGTTCATTTCAAAGTTAATTTATAAAACGAGCCAGTGATTTCAATAAATTGGAAACGAATCTATAAAATATA
>JAPYZA010004842.1:0-20772 GCA_030522685.1 Eupelmus azureus | reverse complement strand
CTGCTGCTGCTGCTGCTGCTGCTGTCTCGTTTTCTCCTCCAGATCCGCGGCGATCTCCCAGTTGTTGTTGGGACTGCCGACGCCGCCGAGCCATCCCTCGACGGTCGTGCGAGCCGCGGCCAGGGCGATGTTGCGGGCTGCCTCGTCGCGCGCGCACAGAGGCGCCAGGAACCTGCTTACAAGCTCGACCTCGTCGCCCTTCCTCGAAGTTGCCGAGGAGCCAGCGCTGCTGGGGTCCTTGTACATTCTATGTGTATATAACTATGAGCGGCTGCGGCTGCGGCGGCGGCGGCTCTCGATTTCTCTTCCTCTCGCTTCTGTGGTTCGCGCGCTCCCTCCCTCTCTCTCTAGCCGTGCAGTAACTGCTGCTGCTGCTGCCGCTGCTGCTCTCGAGCGATTCCACTCAATTTTTTAGGTCGAATGATTCATTCGAAGGATTATGCCGTGTCAGTCCCCGTTCCTTTGTTCCTCTCCGCCGTAATTATTCTGTGGAGTGAAAAAACAAAAGCACCGTATTTAAAAGGCTCGTTCTGATTTTCTCTGAATAAATTAAATGAATCATAATAACTATTGGCGTTCAGTGTGCACACGTGCCGTTCATTTTTTTTTTACAAATGCTTAGCGGCAACGAAACGCCCGCTTTGCATGCGAATGACGGGGTGCTTCGAAGCCAATAATTATTGCTCGCTTTCCGCGCTCCACGCACAATATTTGCTGTGGCTTGGTCGCCTCGCGAAAAGAAAAATAAAGAGAAACGAGAGCAGGACGCGAGCGAGCGCTCGACCCACTGTGTGCAGTCTGAACTCCTATCAGTGTGTAGTTGCAATCTAAGCACATAAAGAACCTCGTCAACGCTTTCCTTTTCTTTCATGGGTTCAAATGTACTCGAGCGATCAGCGCTCGAACATTCGGGAAAAAATCATCGCGCGCATTGTTAAAAAATCGAATCGACCGAAGCGAGCCTATTAAAACCGAATTGTAAACCCCGAGTCCTATATACCGCGATGAAAAGTAATCCAATTGACACGTGAGACGCGCTATCGGGAGTACAATGACTGCTTTGATTTGTTTTCGGAGCAGAATAGGTTCGAGCCGTGCGTTTTCCTCGAAAGGCATTCGTGAGATCATTTTACTCATGTAGGCAAAGAGCTAGGTATATAGGTATATATACACATCGTCCGGTGGCGCGGCGGCGGCGGCGATGTTGCCATCAGCTGAGAGCTCAGCTGTAAAATGCACGCTACGATCTTGCCCGTATCGATTAACGGCGGTTCCTGGAACTCTAGTTTCGCGGCTCTCCCTGAAAATATTCCACCCTGCGTTTCGATCAATCGACGTTTAACGACTTTCCTGTCTTTTCTCCATCGGGGGTTAATCGATGCACCGAGTTTTACAAAGGAAGCTACACTGTTTTACAAGCACTCTCGGCACTGAGATATCCGTTTAATTAGCGGAGGCGTTCGCGAGGCGCAGGTGCATTAACGAGCGAGGAAAAAAGGAGCACTACCGGAAAAACGTCGGCTATCCTCGCGCGCGCAGCGCGCAACGGCTGCTAGATTGTTCGCGAACTAAACTTTCACGCGCGCAGAGCTGAATCCTGCCTCGAGGTTTTCCCGTTCCTCGCGATCGCCAGCTTAGAAAACACAGTCCCACTCGCGCACAGGAGAAAAAAAAACACTGCCGTGCGATCAAACCTCCCAAAGTCAGCGCGAGAGAAAAAAAGGCGCGCACAAAAAGCTGCACTATGCGAGGCAGCGCAGAGAGCGGGTTTAGCGGCGGCACTCGCGAGAGAGTTGGCCATCAGCTGAGAGGTCCAGCTGAAGGCGAGTATATAGCGCCGACACACATGTATCTCCACTCGGCGCGGCGAGAGGAGCGTGCTAAATTTGCGCTCACCTAGGCTCTCCCCGTCTGCACTATTACGGGGCCGGAGAGGCTCGCTCGCGAGTTTCTCCTCCTCTCTGGCACGGCTCGACGTCAATAACGGTAAGCCCGTTTTCGTCTAGAAGAGAGAAGTCGTTAGACGGGGGGGCCAGCTCTCTATACGTGCAGCGCGCACATATACCCACACACATGTGTCTATGCATATATATATACGTACTCGGCAACAGAGTAGCAACCACTCTCCGCGAGAGACAAAGAGAGAAGCTCTGGGTATATGGGCTCTCTCTCTGTCGCCGCCACAGAACCGACTCTCCTCGCTCGCACGTATATACATGCACACGTCTAAGTACACGGTAAGCAAAAACAGCCCGCGAGAGACAGAGAGAGACAAAGGAGAGCTTCGCGCGAAGCCCTTTTACAGGTGCTGCTACTTACTCTCGTAGCTCCGGCTCTCGATGTGATCCTCCGTCTCTGCAACAGACGGCCAGAGAGAGAGAGGGAGACAGAAAGCCCAATGGAATCTTCCAGCAGTAAAGCAGAGCAGTGTTTAGCAGCAGGCGACTAGCGCCCGATGGTCGAGCCGTGTTACTACCGGCGAGCCGTTCCCTCTTACGTGCACACCCATACAGACACTAAGCCAGTCCTCGGCGGGCCGTCTCTCTCTCTCTCTCTCTAGGCTCCCGGTGCTCGTCAACGGCGAAGGGCCAGCTGTCAGCCTCTCGCCTCTGGGTCCCAGCCTGCCGGAGCTAGCCACTCGCCCTTGCGCTCGAGCCCTGGGCTTCTTATCTGCAGAAAAAAACAAAGTGGAACACTCACCACTGACAGTTCTCGGGGCGCGGAGAGCGAGCTGTCAAGCGAGCAGGCGCAGGGGACGGCGGGCTCTTTCTCTTTCTACTTACATTACTCGCTGAGCAGCGGCATCTCTGGGTCTGGCTGCTAACCTCGAGCGACTCCAGCTGATCGCCGCGCGCTGGAAAAGCCAGCGAGAGGCCGGGAAAGTAGGGATTCGGCTTTGCTCCGGCGTGTGCTGGTATTTGCGTGTGTTCGAATTATAACCTATATGTATACCTAGGGGGTTGGGATACGGGCTACGAATGGATGTGTGTGATGCAGCTTGACCTTGCGCAACTGCTACTGCGCGCCCCGCCGTCGCCGATGCCAGGAGGACTGTGAAGGATTTTTTTTTAGTCTGGCCGCCCAGATGTGTATAGGTGGTATGTTATAGGCTGCGGCATAAAAAGCCGCCGAGCGAAAATGGCCAATCGGAGTAGATCGCTGACTTACCGACATTTAACGCGCGAAAATTTATCTTTATATGTTGGGATGATTTGAAGTCTTCATAGATTCTTATCTATATAAGTATACGTTTCTTAAAATTACTAAGTACGTAATTAATTATGTGAATTACATATTATCGAGTTTTAGGATTAATTGTGTAATTATTATCATATGGATTTAATCTCGTACTGTCGCTGATAATACTGTTAGTCATCATTGTTACTCAACAAAATGCATAGTAATCTGCGATTTATTTAGATTTTTAAATTAAAATTAAATATATTAGAGCTTTATCCTTATAAAATACTTTTATTATAATCATTAATAGATTCAAATAAAAAAGTTGTTATATCTACAATAGAAAGTAGAGCAAAATTCTACACGTGAGATCTGCAGCTTCCGAAGCAATTTAAGATGTGTTGATGTTTTCAAGAAATTGGCCTATTAATGTTTAATAGTGAGCCCAAGATCGAAGAAAATAATAATGGACTTATCTTTTTCCCCTTCATTATTCATTTCTCATAAATAATAAAACAACTATATTTTAAAGTGAGCGAAATCAACAAATATCAATTTCTTTTCAAAGCAAATAATTTGTTTTAATTAATATTCTATTATTTGATTATAGTATATCTAATTTTATTACTTTCGGCTTAACGACATAACTATCCAGATAAGACCATTTTTCGTTATTTTAGAAAATGAACAGTTTATAATTAAATGTCCTATAGTTGACTTATTGTCTCAGCTCCGTTGCGACATATCTATATTAAAAATCAACATTTCCGTAATTCTAAATTTTATAAAATTTTTAAAATAATTGTCTGAAGCAGTTATCTTGTGAAGCCTCAGAAATATCTTCTATTATACAATGTGTTTTTGACATAGTCATTTCTTATTTTGATAAGATATAAATATTTACAAATGAGGCTCAAAGCTGATTGTGCGTATCAACCTATGCATCTAAATGGACACTGGTCAAATTCCAATCGTGTTTCATAAACTTTTTCGTCTAATAAAAGTTTGTATTTAATTCGCAAGACTAGACTTATTTAACTCATCCAGTAATCTAAAAATAGCAGTCGTTATCTCAAAGTTGGTTGTAAGTGTAGTAAAAAGTTTAAATTGTCGCATGTTTATAAAACCGTAAATTAAATTAATAACATACTTTTAAAGATAATTTTAGTGCTGGGACAAAGTTGTGCATATATACATCCTGCGCCCTTCTAAGGTGGTCCAAACATTTTTTGAATTTCATGAATCTAACTAACTGCTCTATACCAACAATTTTATTCTATAAATTTTCGAAAAAATCGATAAGTTATGCAATTGTTACATATATGAAAAAAGTTTGGTATATTTAAATTATTTTATTTTATGACGTCTTAATCTTAGCTTGACATATTATATTTATATTTAACATATTATATTTTTGTATGACTTAAATTTTTCATATTTTAAATATATTATGTAGCGTCTGGTAAAAAAACGTTTTTTTTTTATTTAAAATAAACAAACTTCTCAAAATTTATATAGTAAAATGAATGTGTAAATTTAAAATGCTATTAGTTTAAAATTTGTTATTCTATTTTTTTTAAGTTATAAAATAAAAGGGAAAATATGCATTTTAGCTCGATTCTTCCTTATATTTAGTTAAATATATTAAGAACATTTGAATTCAAAACTCATAAAAGAAACAACATTTACGAATAAGTGTACTAAAAGAATTGGAGAACGTTATATTTTTCTAGATTCAAAATAAAAACTAAAATAGTAAATTTGTCTTAAACACGCGAAAATTTAATAAGTTCGCATAATAAAATGACATTTCTAAACAACTCAAAGATCAAACAAACCACTTCAAAGTACAAAAACCCTTAACGACCCAAAATCATTAGACAGGAATTCCGATCGCGCGCAGCCCACATCCGCACACATCAGCTTAGTACCATCTATCTTCATGTATAGGTATATGTGTAGCTACAAAAGTCGTTATCGTTAAAAGAGCCGACCTTTAGAAACAGCTCTCGGTACACACAGATTAAAGACAGCGCGACAGAAGAGAGTAGATAGTCACTCTCAAAGGCGCAGTTCTCCAACGTCGAAAATTGTTACCGCCACTGTCCATTAGTTTACGGGCCTGTCTACAATGCGCGCAGCCAGCTCGAAGCGTCGTGCGCGCGGCATATACCGGCAAAAAAGTCGCTGATGCTCCGTCATCGTTCGCCGGAGGGCCGCGCGAGGCTCTCATTCAAACAACAATACAAAGCTGATCGCTACCAATTCATCTTGGGCTTTTGTCGCGCGATCCAGCCCACTGCGGTATACAGCCCCTCTACTACTGCGCTGCTGCGGCTGTCAGCTCGATCGGCGACTGAGTAGCAGACGATAATAAGTCAAGTGTATACAAATCGCAACTGGTGCCAGGCTACTCCAGGAGAGGATGTGGCCTCTTCAGCGCCGGCTGCTGTGAATAATTATGCCTTCGACCGGAGCCAGCGCACAGTGAGTTTAGTTTATCGGCGTTGCTGCATCGTACGTTGTATTGTCTTATCTTACAGGCGCACTTACCTTCGGCTATTCTATCACAAAAAATACTTGCGCATCTCCGCTCTATCGTTGATTAATCTTAATATGACGTCAATGCTCCTAGAGTTTCGTCGCGCGTCTCAGCCCCTTTTTTCTCTTTATCTCGGCTCGCACTAAAAAAACTCGCTTGAAAATGTACATACAAGTCTTACTTTCGATTGGCTTTGCCGCGCGCGCGCGGACACGGTGCGAGCGCGTGATGTGTCCGGGCACTGTGGCCGAGGTGCGTGTATGTATATTCATGCCTAGATACCGCTCGACATGAAACTCTGCTTTTACTTTTTCTAGATAAAAACTTTCCCGAACTCATGGAAAATGTGGTCGAATTTCGTTCAATACTACAAGGATCCGCACCTGGTTGCCAGGGTTCAAGAATTCTTTGGTGTTGAAATCCACTACAGCGATGAGAGTAAGAGCGAGGCCTCTGCTGCATGCGAGGATGACCTCTCGAAGAAAAGGGAAAGAAATGGCCTTGGCGACAGTAAATCTAGTCCTTTGGTAAATGGACACCTTGCTCACGAGGATGCCAGTGCGGTCAAACAGCGTCAAAACAAAGCACTGGCCTCCTCCAGTGAGGATGACACCTCGTCGACTACTTGTTATGCCACTATAAGGAATCACTTCTGGTATTATCTGTTTTTCTTTGGCACAGAATTGGGAGATGAGATATTTTATTTGACGTTTCTTCCATTTTGGTTCTGGAATATCGATGGAGCTGTTGGACGGAGAATTGTACTTGTCTGGGCAACTATTATGACAATTGGTCAGGGCCTAAAAGATATTATTTGTTGGCCTAGACCTTCATGCCCACCAGTAGTGAGGTTACAAAACAAATGGTCTTTAGAATACGGAATGCCATCGACACATGCTATGATTGGAGTATCCATACCTTTCAGCGTTGTGTTGTTCACAATGAATAGATATGTTTATTGCTTTCCTGCTGGCTGCATTGCTGCAGTTTTATGGTAATCCTTTGAACCATCATTGAAAATGATTTTTATATTTGAAAAATTTTAATTTTAATATGCTACAATTTTTTATTTAGCAATCAAATCTTCAAATCTTCAAATTTTGAATATAAATGATTGAAATATAAAACTTTTTATCTTTGCAGGTGTACATTGATTTGTGTTAGCAGAATATACTTAGGCATGCACACTGTGCTAGATGTTATCGCTGGTTTGGTTCTAGCAATTTTAATGATGATTCCTTTAGTTCCATTAGTGGACACAATGGATTATTATTTTGTTACAAATAGCTGGACTCTTTTAGCATTAGTAATTGTCAGTATAGCTACAGTAATTTATTATCCACGCAGTGATAAATGGACACCAACAAGGTAAAATTTAATTATTTTCATTTATAATAGTTTTTAACTTTCAATTTAACTAAAGTGAATTATTATTAATAAAATATAATAATAGGAAAACATGAATAGATAATCTAAGATGAATTTTATATATTTATTTGTTGATTTAAGATGAAAAAAATTAAATTCTTCAAATTCAAATAATAAAAAAAAATGATTAAATTTAAAAAATCAAATGTATACTTCAGATTTTTTTAATTTTAACTTTTTAAATAAAATTTTGCTTGCAGAGGAGATACTACTCTTGTTGTTTCGGTTACTGCCGGAATTCATGTAGGTGCCTGGCTGAATTATAAGACTGGAGCTCTCTCAATGCCACAAGTACCTCCTCCATATGATATTATATGGCCATCATTTTTAATGTTTGGCAAATTAATTTTGCGAACTGTGTTTGGTTTTTCCTGTGTAATAGCTACTAAGGCAATTTGTAAAAGTCTCAGTTATGCTATAATGTGTGCCATACTTCGAGTCAACTCAAAAGAACTAATGCAAAGTGAGAATTCCTTAGAAAATAAGAATAAGATACTAGTCGATTTGGTCTACAAATATATAACTTGTTTTATGATAGGTTTTAATATTGTTTATTTACTGCCGAACGTTTTTACAATGATAGGTATAGACCGTCCCACTTTCTACACGGAACTGTAAAAATTATTACTTTATACAATTTTTTTACTGAATAGCACTTTAAAATCTTAATAATTGTTAAATTATAAATAAGGATTTAGAAAGAAATCTTGTTTATATACCACATTTTATAATTTAAAATTATGTATTTCAATATATGTTACAAAAACTATTAAATTTCGCATTTTTTCACTTATAAATTTATTCTTGTAAATTTATGTACCATACTTATTCTAGCTAAGTTATGTTTTTCTTGAAGCCTGCTTCAAATAAGCTTTATGCATTTTATAAAGTATAAAAAAAAACATCAATTATATTATATTATAAATAATACGTCTTTTTACATCAGTCCATCCTTTTTTAAAGGCATCTTTAACCTAAGAACCTGAAAAAAAATTAAAAATTTTATAATTTTCAATTTTGTGACAACTATTACCATATTTAGGAGTGTATTTTCTTACATGTAATTTGCTGTCATAGTTTGCTATAACACGATCATTATCAATAGAATGTGGTAAATATATATCAATAATAGATTCAGACTTTTTATTTTCAATTATTAAACGATTTTCTCCAATATCTACTGTAATATCTCTAATACTAGTTAAAGGCAAATAAAAGAATCCAATTAAATTCTCTTGATCACTTGTTTTAACAATAACATAATTTTCAAGTTTTGGATGCTGTATATTACTGGCAGTATTCTGCTTATTTGTTTTCATTTCTATGATTTTTGGCTTTTGTTGGACATCTTTACTATCAAGTTCTTGAATTAAAGGTTTCTTTATTACTGGTTTTTTTGGTTCTCGATCTTCAATATTGAATGTATCAAGAGATCCCATTACCTTACAATAAAATATTTATTATTATTAAATGATACACAGTAATATTAATAATCATAAATCCAGTTACATTAATTTTATATCTAACCTTTTTATTTTTCAAAACAACATATTTTGTAGTATCTATTGATTTATTGTACTTGTCATTAATAGATTGTAAAGTCGCTGCAACCGTGAATTGCCAAAAATGTAGCTTTTTCATACATTTTTGAAAGTAACTTGTATTTATTAATATGTCAAAAGTTGGTCTTTCTACATTATCTAAATAAAACAACTTAGTATTAATATTATCTTAAAGATTATTATTTTTGTAACATGATTAAAGCAAATGAATTAATACAAAAAAATGTATATACCTTTATCTTTAGCCATTTTTTCTACTCCAATAGCCATTGGGATAACAAATGCAGGTACTTCATCCACAATCATTGCTTGAAATTTTTCGTCTGATATATCTTCTGGTGGAAATATTTCTTTTGAATGACAAATATTGATAAAAAGTTTTTCACCGTCTTCTGTCCATGTTTTAATACAAGCACCTAATGAAAGTATATTGTTGTAATAATACATATTCTAACAGTAAATTAAGTATAAATAATTTTGACTTTTAGAAATTAAATATTAAAATTTAGATTAATTTACCAGGAAATGGTTCAACTCTTTTATGCCGTTTGGGAAATTCCTTGTTCACATCACCTTGTAACCATGGTATTGCAGACTCTTGAGGCTCATCCTTAAAAAATATTACAATAATTTAATAAGAATAAGAATAAAAATATAAAAATAAAAATATATAGATATAATAAGTCATTTACCGAAATGATTCGCAGTTTGTTATTAAACGCACTTTTATTAATATCAAGTGTCATTTTGCCTTATGGAAAATCACAATTACAAATGATCCTGTAAAATTAAAAAAATAAAATTAATTCTAATGATTAACATTTAATTTGTAAAAATATAGTACTTTTAATAGCTAGCAAAAAATTAAAGAAAAAAATCAAAGTATGCAGTTATAATTATCATATGAGCGATATAAAAAAAATTCTATTGCTTATTTACATTACTTATGTGACTATAAACATACTCACACTTTCTTTTATTTTGAAGACTCTTTGAAGGTCAAACATAAAATGCCGGCTGAAATAAGCGATCAATTTGATTTCTATTAAAGTTATAAGTATATTGATGTAGGTATGTATTCAGCTTCCTAAGTATAAGTTTTAAAGATAATTTAATTTTAATAATTATTTAAGACTTTGAATAAAACTGCACCGCTTTCAAAATTCTAGAACTACAAGAAAGGTTTGTAATCGACTTAATATTTTACTATAGTAACCATGAAACGCGGGTTGTTATGATGGTTCTGATATTACCTTTACCGTGGTTAGGTTAGTGTGCAGCGTGCAGCTTTTCAAAGTCGCCAGCAGAATATAGGTAACACTTGTAGCAGTAAGAACAGTGTTAGAAGGCACGCAAGCCGCAAGGAGAGAACAACGTGCAAATTCTTCTGATAAGCTCAAATATCTTTTTGTTCGTGAAAGTAAGCAATATTTAATCTACTTTAAAATTATTAAGTTCGTGTATTTCACTCATTATTAAACGTATTATTTTAGTTAAATTGGATATCAACAATGACAACAAAAACAATAAGAGTTGGAGAAGGTTTTAATGTTCAGTAAGTTTATTTATATTTAGATAATTATAGGTTGAAGAAAAACGCATTGCTGAGTTTTATTTTGGTTAATAAATAATCTTTTTAATTTAAGGTCTTTTTTCTCAAGTTTAGACATACGCTTTTGTTTTTGCTTAAAAAATTTAAATTATTTTCTTTGACTTTGTAAAATTAATTCAATTTAAATTTTAATTTTTTATGATATATGAAAAAATGTAGTTAGTAAATACTAGTTACTCTTGCAAACAAAAGAATACATCTTCTCAGCCAATCAGACAATAAACTGTCAACAATAAAATACACATTAATTTTTTATAAAGGTATACTTAATTTTAACGTAATGAAATATTTTTGTTTTTTCAATTTGAATAAAACTATTAAAATAATATTTTTAAATCATATATTTAACTACTTGATAAATTACTTATAAATTAAATACTATTTTTAATATTATACATTTTAGGCAAGTTTTGGATAGTAATGGTTTTACTTTGGACACTACTGATTTTCCTGATATATTAGATGAAGATGAAGAGCGTGATTATTCAAAATTCATTCAACTTAGTAATGATGAAATGATGAAACTTTTAAATTTAGAAGAAGAAAATGACGATAAAGAAAATTTTGAGAATGAAAACACACCATTTGTTGGAATATCTTTTGATACTATTAAACCTAAAATGCACTCTATACATGGAGATGGAGAGGTTTGATGATTAGATTATTTTTTAAAACATGAAAATTCTAAAACATATGATATATTTATAGTAATATATAATCTTTAAATTTAGATTTTGAAATTAATAAAAAAGCGGGGTGTCGGAGAAGTTGTTCCGAGTGATGCACAAGTTACTGTTGAATATGTAGGCTACTTTGAATATCAGGATGAACCTTTTGATTCAACGCTTTTTCATAAAGATAGAATAATGGTTCTTCGCTTGGGTAAAGGAGAAATTATTCAAGGTCTTGAAATTGCTATTAGCAGCATGAAAAAATACGAAAAATCTTTGTTCATTATTCAACCAAGTTTGGCATTTGGAACATTAGGCTGTCCACCTCGTATACCCCCAGATGCTGAAGTTTTATTTAAAGTTGAACTTACAAATTTCTTAGATAATGGTTCTGCTGAGTTGTATGAGGAATTAACTAATGAAGAAAAGAGAAAATTTTCTGTGATTGAGAAAATAGCACGTGATTTAATTATTACAGCTAATGACAGCTTTCAAAGACAAAAAACTAAACAAGCTATGAGAGAGTAAGTATTATAAGTAAATTTAATTAAAATTTCCTATTTTAAAAATTTGTGATTAAAATTTTATCATTATGTTATTATTTAGATACTGCAGGGCTGTACATTACCTAGATAATGCACGTTTAGAAAATGATGAAGAAGAGGAAAAAATGAATAAACTTTTATGTAGAGCCCTCACAAACCTAATTGTGGTTTATAATAAATTAAATAAACCAAAACTTGCATGTTCTATGTTTGATAGATTACCAAATAGCAGTGGAAAGGCATACTACCAGTAAGTGTGATTATTTATCTATATTATTATATTTTAAAAAAGGGTTAATCCGAAAATATTATTTAGCTATGGGAAAGCTTTGACACAATTAGGAGAATATGACAGAGCCATGAATGCTTTACACAAAGCCAATGGTTTATTACCAAAAAATGAATCAATTTGTAAAGAAATTCAAAAGGTACATGAAATATCCAATATTTAAAAAAATTTTTTATTTATTCTTAATCTTAACACTACTTGTTAATATATCAAATTTCATTGTAGGTTGAAGAATTTCGAAAAAAATATATGAATTTTTCTAAGCTTTTTGCTCAGAAATCTTTAAAAATGACTAATGAAGACAAAGATGATGAATTTGAAAAAACTGCTATTGAGATGTGTGATGCTTTTGTTAAAGATCAATCTATATTAAAGTATGAAATTCCAAATGGCCTTTCAGCAGCTGAACAAGAATGTATTCGAAGAGTTGGAGCTTCTAAAGGCTTATCAATCACTAAACATAATAGATATGACATTGAAACATTATTCCTTACAAAACCAGACTACCATAGAAGAGAATTAATTTAAGATACTTCAAATTTATTTTTTACTATTTTTATATTTAATTTTTTAATTATATGGTTGTCTAAATCTGAATTACCGAAGATTGACGAAATGAATTATATTGTACTAATTATTCTTAGTACAAAACGTCATTCAAACTTACTTAGGAAGTACTATATTATTATATTTGTAATTTTTGATATCATAAATACAGATGTTTCTTCTTATTGATAATTTGCAATGTATAAAATGTATATTCATATAGCAAAACGTCTTAATTTCTTATATTTTATTTCACGATTGCGCTAAAAGTAGTAAGAAACTATTAAGAAAGTATTCATAGATATGTATTTAAGATTTAAAATTTCAAAGTTCAATTTGATACAAATTTTAAAAAGTAGCCAAGCTGAGGTACGCAAGTGTCACTCAAAATCACAATAGCATATAATTCCTAAGATGTTATTAATATATTCTTACAGCTCGGAATCGATAACTTAAAGAAGAGTTTAAAAAATGTATATTTTAGTTTTTATGAAATCAAATTACAGATTCTAAAATAAAGTTTACCAAAACTTTAGACATAAGATAATCTATAAAAAAATAAGTATTTTTATAAGCGAAAATTGATCCTTTATAGATATTTGGAAGGTTCAGTGCCAAAGGGAGCCAAGTCCATTTTGAAAAACGGCCTTTTTTATCGAATAAAGGTGTATATTTCTGAAATTTCAACATTAAAAACTAAGTTATCCTTGTATTCTGTACTGTCAAAATACTATTTATATAAATATGTATATTGATCTTTAGAATTAAACATTAGTTAGTTGCACTACTCCATTTTCTTAAAAATATGTAAAAAAATGGACTTTATCTCCTTTGGCTCTAAACCATACATTTGTTGTTAGCCGAACAAAATTTAACAGACAATGTCATAAATAGTTCTTGAATGATAAAAGTATCAAAAATTGTGGGCAAATAACTAATTTTAGATATAAGTTGGTATGTAGAAACATCGAGGCTGACTAACTTTAGAATTAACAGTTCTATAAGTATGTTATAATCAAAAAATGTAAGTTTACTATTAATATAAATTAAGTATAAAATACTTAAAAATATATGTATGTATTATTCTAAATTATTAAAATTTTGAACTATTTTAATAATCTTACAAAAAATTTCTTTGTCACACTTAAAGTTATTAAATCGTATATTGCAATATTTTATTAAATATGAAATAAATGCTTATGAAAATAAAACATATTATGTTATTAAACAATGATGATATAATACCTATAGTTGAAATCGATGCTTATGAATCCAACAGGTAGCGCATAACGAAGATAACAATTGTTTCTCGGTTATTTGGTTAGATAAGTTGCGTGTATAAAAAAAATCGACTTCCATAAGCAGGATTCAGTGTTTGTAGTAATATCTTAACGAAATGATTCCTTTAGTCAATCTTTTGTTGCTCTTCCTTTTTTCAAGTAATGTTACAATCGTTTTCTGATGCTAGAGTATATAATCGCTTTTTTAAAACTCAATTATTAATATAAGTAACATTGAATAAACTAAATTATTAAAAAGACTTCAGTTATACTGATAAAATTAAAATTGGATCACTAACGAGTTGAAAAAAAGCGATTAAAAATACAGTAGGACCAGCAAGTTCCGTAAGCGTCGCAATAACCCAACAAATATTTGTTGTTTTCCATGAAAAGCGAGAAATGTTTCTACCGATATTCCAATCCGACCGCAATCGGAAAACTTACCAGACTTCTTCCTGGAAGAAGTTATACTGGACAGTTTGGTTAATTCAATCTCACCAGTTCCAGAGGACCGCTCACTCTTCACCAATGTTCTTGATCCAGTAGTTATGATGTCTGAACGGGACGTGAGTTTTTTTTTATTCTCTAAAGAACAGCCAAGTGAGCCCATTACGCTGAGGATCGGCGATGTTATGGGTTTGAAGAACGCGAATTTCAGTGCGCTTGTGCCGACGAAGGTGCTTATTCACGGCTGGACGGATACGGCTAGTAGTTCCTGGATGCAAGATTTTCGCAGGAATTATTTGAAGACGGGTGATTACAATGTAATTATTGTGGATTGGTCTGCGGGATCTTTGAAGGAGTATTTGTTGGCTGCCAAATTGACGAGACAAGTAAATATCGGTTTGATTTTATCACCTTTAATTTTTATATTTTTTATGGATATATTTTTATTTTTTTAGAAAATTATAAATAGTCCGGTAATGAAATAAACCAATTCTTCCACGATATTTTTCAAGAATTTTAACGTTAACTTTTAATACGAACACGCATTGAAATACATTGCGATCAAAAACGTTTATACTTCAATAAATTATAAATGATATAATAAAGTCAAAACTATTTCAAAAAATCAATAAGTAATAAAAAACTATAAAAAAACATCGCCTTCTAATCCTCTCAACACAGGTAGGCGACTTCGTCTCTCAATTCCTACAATTTCTCCTAATGGAGGGCGTCATATCCATCGACAGCATTCACATCCTAGGCCACAGCCTGGGCGCACACATAGCTGGCTTCGTCGGCAGCAACCTGTCCGGAAAAATCGCTCGGATCACCGGCATGGACCCAGCGCGACCTGATTTCGAGGCTCCTTTGCTTCGCGAGCCAAGAGATCGGTTAGATCCAGGCGATGCCAAATTCGTCGACGTTATCCACACCTGCTCGGGCACGGCTGGTTTCGTTAGACCGATCGGGCATGCCGATTTTTATCCGAATGGTGGCAGCTTCCGGCAGCCTGGCTGCCCTGTACTTTTGACGCGTAATTATTTATTTATGGATGAGTGATAGCTTTTCTTTTTGATAGATTTCAGATTGAAAGAATTTCATTATAGAAAAATTCATTTTTATATAATTTTAAGAAATTTAAGTATTTTTATTTTAAAAATAGTTTTGTAATAAATAATCTAATTGAATTTCTTTCAGAGTACTGCAGTCACGGCCGATCGCATCAGTTCATAGCGGAATCGGTTATCAATCCCAAAGGTTTTCCAGCGATCGAGTGCAACGGCTGGAAAGAATTTAAATCGAACAAGTGCGAAAAAAGCAAGAACCGCGTTGTCTTCATGGGTGAGAAGCTGGAAACCGATACGAGAGGTGTCTACTTTCTCGAAACAAACGCCGAGTCACCTTTCGGCCGAGGCGAACTGTGAACCCCATGAGAAAATGAAATTAAAAAATAAACAAACCACTCGTGTTTTTATTATTTAAATCTGTATATTAATTAATCTTTCGCTTATAATTAATCGTTATGTTTCGTTTCGTTGTATGTACAATGCGCTATGTTTCATCATCCTTATCTATATGAAGTACTCTTAATAGACAGTAATAGAAAATTAAAAACTTAATGTCAAATTGTACGTCTCTACGATATCGGCAAGGTCAGCGCGCGTAGAAATATACAGATCGTCATCGAACGGCTACCAACTACGTCAAAAGTATGGGTGTCGTCAAGTGTCCTTTTTAGTTTTGTACAAATAGAAAATTGGATAGTCCATCCCCTGATGGCGGATCACGTCATTTCGCCGAGAACTAGGGGAATGGTGCTCGAAGGCTTCTCGACCTCGTCACCGAATCGGATCCTGTACTTGCGCCTGACCACGTCCCAGTCGACGACGCTGTTGATGTTGGGCGCGTTGCGGAACGACAGCTGGCTGCCAAGTGGACTTGGTTGCAGCAGGGATAGGCCCAGACCACCGCCACGAGCTGAGCCTAAAGGCATTTTATTGTCCTGTAGATGAGAAATGATAATATCTGAATATTTATCGATAAACTCTTTATAGTAGAGAGGATTTGGATTACTCTTTTTTTTTGTTTTATGAAATGGTGAATTTTATTAGTAATGGAGAAAATATGTTTAGTCAGGGTATATGAGAAGCAGCATAAAAAGTATATTACCGTTTATGTAATATAAGCTTGTTAGCAAGTTTAAAATGTAGTTTTAGATCATGCAAAATTTAAAATATTTACTTATACAAATAAAAAATAGTATGTAAGTAATGTTAGTCTTACTGAAAAAGGACTCTTCGGTAGCCTACGCCCTATAAATCCGTTCATCACGCTCATTCGCTTTTTAGTTTCGCGTCTTGTTTTACAAGTTTTATGTAAGTAAATGGTCCACGAGGTTATTAAATTCAATGGAGATGGTGCCATTGTCGTTCTAAAGAAAATAATAATATTACTTGTAATCCGTTTCAAAATAAATCGCAACAGTCGCTGAAAAAATGTTTAATAATTGTTACGAACTTTTGCATATTTCTAATGAGTTTGCTCAATCCGTACTTCCACTCGATGTCGCTCTGTGATTGAATGTTTTGGTACGTGTCGCTCATCATAGCAATCAACAGATTTATCAGAACAATTACAGTGACCAGCATGTAAATTGAGAATGATATCTGAAAAATAAAATGTGGCGTCACTTATTACCCTTGTGCACATCGTAACTTTAAAAATAAACGTATGCGCGTTTAAACCTTGAATAAAAACAAAGTCCAGGACGGTTGGTCATTTGCGTGCAGTGATATGGTGAAGTCATCCGTGTCCTTCTGTCCAAAAATTGCAAAAAACAGGTTCTCCGTGATGGTGATGATGTTGACGTTCACTGAAAAAGTATATAGGAAAAAAGTTTTACTAAAGGTCTACACAAAGCTTCATCATACAGACATTAATCTACAGCAGGTGTGGTTTCGCTGTCCTATGGTGGTTCTCACGGTCTAAAACCGCGTCTACGATAATAACCTTGCAGTACAATACATTTTTTCAATAGACCTACATAAAAAAAATCTAATCGCATTGAGCGTATACAGTTTCGTAACTGGCGTGGGATGCTGGGAGTAGCAGAAAGGGCAATTACATTGTTATTCTACGCAAAAATCATGTTCATCTGGTACGCGGACATGCCACAAGCCAGTGACAAAATACACATACCGTTCCTTCAAAAAGAACACATCTACACCTTCTATACAAAAAACAATGATCATGTGCCTGGTATGCTGATACTGTTACACTACAGCTGACTACGCAAAAAGGTCCAGGTATACATTCATAACGTGTCACTAATACATATGCAACACCTACACAGCAGACAAAAATCGATTATTTCGATGTTACAGTAAGAGCGCAAAAACAATCTACTACGGTGATGTATAATATGCGGTGTGTATAAAATACAGACCAAAGTACAATTGTTACACAAATTGTCACATACAAACGGCTCACAATAACTACAGCAACAAATACATAATCTATGGGTAACAGTGATGATAAATCTGCTGGGACTAACCGTGCCGCGAATCAGCTTTCTGCAGCATGGCTCGAGATCACTTCCACTAGTACTTTACACAACATCGAGAGTAAACAATAATTCGGCTACTTGGTCGGCTCGTCTTCGGGTGCGTCAATGTACAAATTATCGTGGTGTGTCACTTCTCCTTCCGTCCTCGCATAACCGCTCAGCGATTCGCCTCCCCACTTAGCTCTGGGAAGCGATGAGGGTGGCCTGGCTGCCGACGAAGCTTGGCGTCTCCTCGACTGCCACCACCTGCGAGTCCGTCTCATTCTCGTCCTCTTTACCTTCCTCAGTCGGACTACCGGACAAGCTACCTCGGAGCTCGCGATATTTGCGCCTGACCACGTCCCAGTCGACGACGCTTTCGATCCTCTGAGCGTTGCTGAACGACAGCTGGCTGCCCAGTGGGCTCAGGTGCATCACCGACAAGGTCATGCTGTCCTTGTGGGCTACTTGTGTCTTCTTCACCTTCGATAACCATTTGGCACCCATTTTCGAACGGGCTGAGAGCTGGGTGCTGCGACGCAGGCCCATCATGTTTACCAGGCTGGGTCGTTCCTTCTTCTTCCGGCGCTTTTTGCATAGTCGGCAAAAGTAGGTCAGCCATGAGGTCACCAGGTTCAGAGGTGACGGAGCCGTCGTCGTTCTGAGCCGAGGGATTTTTATAGTGATTCAAGTTAGTTGGTTTGTTCTTACTAATTTCTGATTTGGGCTTCGGGTGTTTGGTTGTACGTGAGCATTGCTTTTGTTTTTTTTTATGTGTGCTTTGCATACGATTCGTAGCTCTTATGCACGTAAACCAACTTTTAATTTGTTAAAAAAAATTCAAATATGTATCCTTTGAATTTACTGTGGTAACTAAAATAATTGTTAATCAAAAAAACAAAAAAATATTAAGTTTACATTCTACTTTAATACTATAAGGTGTTCTACGATTCTACAATTATTACGTTTAAAAAAATGAATTATTACTTTTTTTATTTATTTAAAATATTTTGAAAAGATAAGTAGATAAGTTACTTCGATTTTAGATAATAATTATTTAATAATGTTAATACTAATTATAATATTTTTTAAATTTTAATATTAATGTCTGGAAATAGATATAAAAATACGTTTATGTCATCAAAATTACAGTGATCACCAGCTACTTTACATTGATTAAGCGACACTACGTGTTAGTGAGCATGTATGTACAAGTGTAATGGTGTACATTGAAAGGAAAATATTCGATAATGCCAAAATCCTTATAGGAGGTTCCTGAATATAAAACTCATTTAGTTTCAAATTTTGTAACACTGATATCCATGTATTATGATCGTTTATAAAAATTGAAACATAAACAAGCTGAGATACTTACAAGAAGAAGATTCCACCTATGTAAAACGGATTTTAATGAAACATCAGATAAAATTCTATGAAAAAATAAAATACATCTATTTTGTCATTTTATTGAATAGGCTTTAGTTTCTAAAATACAAAGAAATGAACTATATTGATGAGATTTTCTGATATGTATTTGATTATTAAGTGAAATGATAAATTTATAAAATATAGTTGAAAAAAATTAAAGAATAAATATCATTAAACCTTAGTATCTTGAAAACAGAGGCCCATTCAATAAAGCGGACAGAATATGTACATTTTCTCATTTCACATAGAACATTACCCCACAGTCCCATCAAAAACCATTTCCCAAAAGTGGGACCCTCTACTCGTCAGCCAAACAAAGGAAATTCACAACTTTCCACTGAACCTGAACAATCGCTTGGCATTATCCAACTAACTTTTTCCCGTCAGCAATAGCAGAGGCCTTACATTATCTACCGTTCAACAGTGTACGTGCTTGTATCATCTTTGGCATATCTCGCACCTGTGCATGTTCCTAATGAGCTTGCTCAAACCGTATTTCCATTCGATGTCAGACTGGGCCTGAATCCTCTGATACGTGTCGCTCATCATAGCGATGAGCAGGTTAATGAGCACGACCACCGAGACGAGCATGTAGATCCCGAAGGCCAGCTTGAAGAATGCGGGGGTCCATTTTTCTTGCAGACCCGAGTCGACGACCTTGAAGCGATCGTGGCTCGTCTGGCCGAAGATCGCGAAGAAGAGCAGCTCGATCGCCTCGGGTGGCCACATCACAACTGCAATACATCAATCTTTCCAATACCCACTTTTCGACGATGTTAATCTACAAAATCGCGCACGCATATTTTTTTTTCCGTTTCCGCACATGCCTTTCTTCGTATTGGGACTATTTCACTAGACAAAGAGATATGTGCGTCGCTCAAGGTTTAGCTATAACATCTATATATCTGTGGCAAAAAATATCGAGACGTTCTTCCAAATCATCAGCGCTCTTAATAAGTAAAGAATGGTAACAGTAAAGAGAATTGTATAAAAAAGTGAAAAGATAATTGAAATAAAAAAAAGGTTTATGGATATCGTATGCATTCCCTTGAAAATGCAGGTAACAGCAGTCATGCTATAGAGTCGATTGAGTACGATTAAAAAATATATTGAGTGAGCCTCTAAAGGAAACCTATGCAGAGCCGGGGGAGTCGTGTATAGTAATTCATGATTTCTCTAAATGGTGGACGTAAATTTTTTTTTTTTCATCGCGCATTCGCCTACCTCTATATGACAATTGCCGCATGATCCGGTAAGAGAAAACTTGCAAATTCGCTGCATTCATGCAATAACGCACGCGTGATTATGTGTGCTTGGCTTGCGTAATATGTCGCAGGCCAGCGGGTAAGTATGAATAAATGCGCATTTTTTATTGTCTTAGATCGCCTTGCATAACTAGGTGAAGTATTCTAAGAAAAAAAAGACTTTGAGTGTAAGAATCAATAGACTCGAGTTCGCGAAAACAAAACGCATTGCAAAAATAATTTTTTTTTTCAATTTCGATTATTTAATTTGACAAATACTATAGTGTTACACGCAATGGTTACGCCAATTCAATCTACCTAATCCGTCTGGCGTAATCCACGTTATATTAATGAACATACAGGTATAAACGCATAAGCATCGCTGTGATAAAAATAATGGTTTTGATGACGTGAGCTGCGCGGTGCGATGACGTACGATTGAAGAGCGCATGCT